>PVIJ01004696.1:35974-113879 GCA_004024925.1 Scalopus aquaticus | reverse complement strand
AGAAAGACCAATGGAACCGAATAGAATACCCAGAATTAAAGCCACATATCTATGAACAAGTAATCTTTGACAAAGGAGCAAAGAAAATGCAGTGGAACAAGGACAGTCTATTCAATAAATGGTGCTGGGAAAACTGGACAGCCACATGCAAAAAAATGAAGCTAGACTACTACCTCACACCCTGCACAAAAGTCAACTCCAAATGGATAAAAGACCTGGACGTAAGACATGAAACCATAAAATGTATAGAAGAAAATATAGGCAAAACTCTACACGACATACATCTCAGCAAAATCTTGAAAGACACATCCCTCAAAGTGAAGGAAGTGAAAGACAAGATAAACAGATGGGATTACATCAAAATAAAGAGCATCTGTATAGCAAAAGAGACATTAACCAAAACTAACAGACACCCTACCAAATGGGAAAAATTTTTGCACACAATACATCTGATAAAGGACTGATAACAAAAATTTACAAGGAACTCACACAACTCAACAAAAACAAAGCCAACAACCCCGTCAAAAAATGGGCAGAAGAGCTCAAAAGGCACTTCTCCAAAGAAGAAAAGCAAATGGCCAACAGATACATGAAAAAATGCTCAACATCACTTATAATCAAGGAAATGCAAATGAAAACCACTATGAGATACCACCTTACACCTGTGAGGATGGCACACATTAAAAATACAGGCAACAACAAATGCTGGAAAGGATGTGGAGAAAAAGGAACTCTTCTACTCTGCTGGTGGAAATGTGAAGTGGTCCAACCACTATGGAAAGCTGTATGGTGATTCCTCAAACTGCTAAACATGGAGCTCCCATATGACCCAGCAATACCACTTTTGGGAATCTACCCAAAGGATACAAAAACACTAATCCGAAAGGATACATGCACCTGTATGTTCATTGTGGCACTGTTCACAATAGCAAAGGTATGGAAGCAACCCAGATGTCCAAAAATAGATAATTGGATCAAGAAGATTTGGTACATATACACAATGGAATACTATTTAGCATTCAAAGAAGATAAACAAATGCAATTTGCAGCGACATGGATGGAATTAGAGGGAATCATGCTCAGTGAAATAAGCCAAAAAGAAAAAGAAAAATATCGAATGGTTTCACTTATAACAGGACTATAGGGAAACCAAATAGGAGAGAGACACTCAGTGGGCGGGGGAGGGGGGGTGGAGGGGGCCAGGGGGAGTGGAGGATAAGGGCATAAAATGGAATAGAAAAGAATACAAGGGACCATGGAGATGGATCATGGGTGAATTGGTGGTGGGCTACCCAAGGGGAATACAAAATGTAAAAGACATAAATAACAATAAAAAAAAGTTACAAAAATAGTCATTTTGATTTGACAATTCAAATATAGTATATATATTTGAAGTCATTATATAAATACATAGTTTACTACACTTGAGCCAGAGAATACATAAAGAATAAACTAAACTATATACATACTCAGAGGGAGTATTTTTCCTTTGTCTGCCTAGTACAGAGTGTTGAATGAAGAGGTAGCATGTTCTATGCATTTTCAATTTGATTTAACCATGTTCTATTTTCCTTTATGTTGAAGGACACTTGTGTTTAACCTCTTACCCCTTTCCTCACTTAAATGTTTGTCATTGTAAATTTGAGAGCAAATTAAGTTCAGTTTGAAAGCAAGACATTCATAAGCTTCAAGTAGTAAGTTTGCCTGCCTCACAATTGATCATTTCAGTTCCAGTTTCCAAAAAATATCTCTCACTCACCCCTCTTTCACCACACCAATAGTAAGTTCTTTCTTCTTTAGTTGTCAAATACCATAAAATACTCATTATATCACAGTTTTGAACTGGATTTGGTTATTTCTAACTTATATATTGACTATACAGAATTTATGTTATTGTTCCATTATTCTCTTTCTTTTCTTTCTTTTTTTTTTTGGTGAAAATTGTATACTTGCTATTAGCTCATCATTTCTTCCCATAAAATTTATCAAAACAATTTACTCAGTGACTTTCCAGTATGTATGAAACATTTTAGAAACAATGCAAAAGAGTAAGAGATAGTCATCATTTGCAGCACAAAATGCAATAACTGAAATTATCAAGAAATATGAATGACTAAGAAAAAGCTACATTTATCCTAAATAGGCTTGAGGAAAAATGAAAATATCCAGAGAAGTCAACTGTAAATAGCTTTGATATTTATAAAATAACTATTCAGTTATATTATCCTCAATTAAAACATAAATGTAAATGATTTCCCTAATTCAATCAACTTCTAAAATCTTCATCTTATAAATTTTAAAATCCATTAATGTTTACATAATGTCTTGGGTACATATTAAACCTAATAGGAACATTCTTTATATCCTGTTCCAACCACAGTTTCCTAACCATATCTTGATATGTCAGTTGGCATTCTCCTTTTATCATCTTTGTTTAGTTGTTCTCTCTTTACCAAATATTCATTTACCCATTACCTCTCTTATGTCTTTGTTCAAATATCATCTTCTAAATAAGGACTACAACTGACCATTAGTAACTTCAGCTTACCTCTTCTACACCATGTCTAGCACTGCTAATCCCCATTTATGTCTACATTGTCCTTTTCAATAGAATACTGAACAATATACTTATCAATAGCATTGGTAAGATAAATGTGAGAAGATAACATTGAAACATATTATTTATAAACATGATGGTAAAAACCATAAAAAAATAATTAAAACTCTGTGCATCTTTTCCCCAGGAGAGTCAAGATGAAGATTAGGGAGAAAGTGGGAGAGTGCTCATAAATACTATTTGAAGTTTTAAATCATTGTATATTTTCTCTGGTAAATAACAAGAATATAATCATTAGAGTAAAAAGGGGTATTATTGTATTTTAAGATTCTAGTGATATAAAAACTTTCAAGATTTAGACTAGTCATTCTTAGCAACAATATTTTGAAGAGAGACTGAAGAGCTTATACTTGAAGAAATACCAGCATTTGATGAACTTTGGTTCTATTACTCATTCAACATTGAGTTTCATTAAATGTCTATGTAAATTTCCTAATATGAGAAACATAATCTATGTAACTCATGACTATAATAATAATTTACAAACTGTAGCTAAGTGACTAGGAGTATTGTGAGTGTACAATAAATGTTAGGTCAATGAGTAACAGTAGCAGAGTCATCAGAGCAGTATATGTTTTTAGCAGAACCAAAAATCTTTCCTCTTTCATTTTAACATTAAAACTGTCATCTGAAGTTGGCTCCAATGACACAGTTAATCAACTGTAGATTCCCTAGTAGAGTTATATATTGTTGTTTCCTTATTTACTTGGATAATTACATGTATGGTGTCTATGATATTTGATTGATGACAATAATCATCATATAACAAAATTTTCATTGTTTTATCAAAGTTGCTTATAGAAAGACTGTAGAAATTATTTATCTTTCTAAAATTTATTTTTTCCTTTTTGTTAACAAGTCATTCTTCAATATAGGCATCAATTATACTGTTTATCATAATGTCAAAAATTTCAGTGGGTAACTTTTTGAAGACTGGTGAATAGATACGGTATTTTCAAAGTGTTGGAGGCATGAAATCCATTTTTGTGATTTCATGTCTAATGTTTCTGAATTTTGGCAATGTTTTCCTCCAGATGACCTAACATAGCATTTCATTCCCTTCAAAATCTCAGTAATGGCAGTTCTATCCTTTCAAACTCCTCCTTTAAGTCTACTTTATCTGAGGAACCTCTTCCAATTAAATATTATGGGAAGATTAAAGACATTTTTTTCCCACAAAGATAAGCATAAAACAAATCACCTCCCTGTGAAATCTATAACACATTTTAATTGGGTACAAAACAATGAAGCATAAATATGCATCAGGATCACGAAGATGAGCTGTTCTTACCTCTAGGGAAGGCACAAATATAGATTGGTGGATAAAGTGCAATGTTATGGACTCACTTTTAGAGGACAAAAATGCATCTTGTTTTGATTGTTTTTCAGTGGTTTTGGCAAGATTAAATCAACAAAGTTTAGAGAACGCATTCGTGCTATTCAGATCAAACTAGTTGTAGTGTATTACAGTGAACATTGTCATTGATATATTTGATGTATTTTGAGACACTTCTCATAATATTCTACACTCTGAAGTAACAGTAATTAACTTGTAAGGTGAAGCTAACATCAGACGTTGTAATAACATAGCTCTAATTTTTCATTGTGAATGTTTACAATCAGAGTAGGAAATATAACACTGATTTTTCTTTTTCTTTTTTTTTAACCTATGTTCCTACCAGAATTAGTTTTTAGGGACCAGGAAGAATAAGCAATGACTAACAAAATAATCCTTAAATTGAAATGCAAGGGTTGGCATATCATTTAGTGTTCTGGTTTATGTGTAGGTACAAGTTTCCCAAATAGAAATGTGTCTGATTTTATCAATGTTTTTATTTTATGAAATGTTACTGTATTATTTACTATAGACTTCAGTATCTTCTACTTAACATCTTTTTCAATATTAAAAACATTCCTGATTTATTTTTAGCCAAAAAATGTGATCAGTATTTGCATGGAATAGATGCTAAATAATGCTTTGTAGATCTTTCATTTCATGCAGGACTAAGTTCAAATGTCACCTCCCAAATAGGATTTCTAAGTAAAATAAAGGATGTTGAGTTCAATCTTAACTTCATTTAAATATATTTTTTAGTGTATGTTGTAAATATTGCACATAAGTCTACAAATAGAATTTATCCTAATTATTTGAAACTTAAATTTAGCCGTGTATACTTATTTTGCTTAATCAGTCACCCTTAAACCTAGAAGCCTTTTTTAGTTTCCAGTATCTCACACTGTATATTGTTATGATTCTATTTAACAGTCTTGTAACTAGTTTATTTATATATTTATTTCACTAGATTATCAGACACAGAAGGGCGATAAACTTTTTATCATTTTTTTTAGCAGAATAGCACTTCTTGACACATTGCAGGCACTCAGTACACATTTCACTAATGAGTGATTAAATTGATTAAAAAAAAAACAAACAAAAATAGTAATGTCTAGATGTCTAAGTTTTAGCCTGGCTTCTTAACTTGCTAGCTAATAAGCCTATGCAAACTGCATCATTCTTCTGAGAGTCACATTTTCCACCTATATATTGGAAAAGCAGTAATAGTCCTTTCTATTATAAGAATATTATAATATTTCTACACTTTCTGAAGTACGAAAAGTAAAATAAGGCGCCTCCCTGGTGACACAATAGGTTAAGCCTCAGCACTATGAAGTTATAAGCAGCCACTGCAGCACAAGTTTGACTCCTGGCCAGGGAGCTTCCCACACAGTGCAGGAGACCTCTCCTGACTCAGCTGCTGCTCCCCTCAGCAATGTACTTCAGTAGATGTGCCTGTTCAGCTCTCCACTCTCTGGTGAATCCTCTCACCACTACGTACCTCTGGCTTACACCCCAGTCCTTGTATGCATACATACATAAATATTTAAAAATAAAAAAAGTAAAATAAACTATATTATAAAAACCCAATGAAAATATAATAGTGATTATAAAATGCCCATTTTTCCTGCTAATGACTCATCAATGAGAGGATATATGTTACACCTTAATAATTCTAGACAACAATGTAACATTGCTAGGGGAAAGAATCTACAAAATACTGTTTAAAGAAAATATGGAGTATATCTTTCTTTCACTTTAACTTCTCTAACATCTCAAATATAATCAACCTAAGGTGTGTGGAACTGAATTGATTGTGCTATGTTTTTCTGACTCTTCATTTGTCATTGGGGGAACAAGTGTCGCACTAAAATTTTAGTTCAATAAGTAGGAGAACTAACTGCTGTCAATGTGTGAGCATCACAGATCTGCAGTGAAGGGGAAAGATGCTGTCATAAAACCCTGTGGAGCCCGGAAGAGATGAGTCTATAGGAAAGATGTACAGTCACATATTCCCATATTCTCTGGGCTATTTTCCAACTAAACTTGTGGAACGAGACAGCTGTGCCCTTTAATCTGTTCCCTATTGCCTCTTTATATGGTTAGTTCCAAATGAGATATTTTGCCTGGTGCTTGGATTGTCACTTTATGAATTCATGTCTGGTTTTGTGGAAGCACAATGTGTTGGTTTAATATTTATTGATCTCTCACAATATGTTAGGAGCGAGTGATATAGAAAATACACACAACTTAAACCACAATTTCTAAGCATTTATATTTTAAAGTTAAGTACCACACAAATCTACTACAAATATATTTTACATACACAACACACTCTATTCTTTTTGTTTTTTCCCTATTTATAAACTACATATCTCTGATATGATAAATAAGCATACATACTTTGGGAAAAATGAGTGATCAATAGTTTTAATGAAACCAATCTCTTCAGTCAATACGGTTAGATTTTCTGAAGGCTTTCTGCCAGAATTTTCTTGATAGAATTGATATTGAACAATATATATGGCATAAACATTTTATTGAAAAGAAATATACCAAGTGTGTTCCTCAATAATTTAGACACTAGACAACTTTTTTGTCCAGAAATTTACTCTCAATGTACAGAAACTGCTTCTTAAATGATGCCATTAACAAATTGAAATGTGAGAAATAAGAGTTTAAATCACAATAGAGCAAAAAGGAAAATGTCCATGTTTTAGCATTGTGACTAGCACTCTAAGACATTTTTTTTTTTAAGATTTATTTATTCCTACATACAAGCTGGGGCACAGGCCAGAGGCATGGGGCGGCGAGAGGGTTTACCAGAGACAGAGTGGGGAGCAGAACAGGCAGATCAGAAATACACTGCTGAGGGGAGCAGCGGGTGAGGCAGGAGAGGTCTGCCGCACCATGTGGGATTCTCCCTGGCCTGGTGTCGAACTCTCATTGCGCACTGCCGACAGCTCCACAGCACAGCGCTCAACCGCTGCACCACCAGGGAGGCCCTACACTCTAAGACATTAATCAATGCTTCCCTTACTCTCTGAGGTGTAACAACTATTTACAGAAAACATAACAGAAGTTTCTCAAAATTAAGTATATTACCCCAAATCCTAAAATCATAAAATCACAAGACCAGACATCAAAGCTCATGTGTTGCTGAATCTAAAGTAAAATTCTTCAGAAGCACTTTCCAAAAGAAATGTAAAAGGAAAGATCTGATGACAAGGTGAATTGAAAACTAGATTTAAATGAGTGTTGTTGCAATATAGTTTTTACAAGTGAGAAAATGGTCATTGACTGTGTTTATATATTTTATTAAAACCCATAAACTGCTGACAGAAAAAGAACCATTAGCATGGCAAATAATTCAAATAGGAAAATATTTGAATAAAACTTGTGACATAATATGCTCAAGTACCTCAGAATACAAGTAGATTTCCCAAATCACTTAAAACATGTCCACAGATTTACAGAAGGTAGAGAAGTGAAGATGAAAAAGAACACTGATCCAGTGTTCCAGCCAGTAGGGACGATGTATCAAATGCATGACACTGATCCAGCCACACGAGGCTCAGTGTCTTGGCTAATGCTCTCACTGAGCTTTCAGAGGACAATTCCACTAGCCTGTCAAAACAGTTATTCCTGGATATTGAACTATTTGCTAAGATTGGCAAATTCTATTACATTCCTGCTTTTATTTATTTATTTATTTATTTATTTATTTTTTGGAAAATGTGTTCTTTGGTCAGAGATAATGTTGTAAGGGGCACTGTGACTAAGACATTTCTATGACTCTATAGATGGTGATGTGGAGAAAGATTGAGAACCAAAAAGAAAAATTCATATCTGGAATAAAATTTTTATACCACATGGGGAAAATCTGTGCTCACTAGGATGATGATTTTAAAAGAAACCAGTTTACCACCATAAATAAAAATCGAAAGTAAATTTAAACTGACAGTGTAACTTTCAAATAAAAATTTAAATAGTGCTATAATGAACATATACCCCTTCCAGTGTGTGTTTTTGTATTCTTTGGGTAGATTACATGGAAGACCATTTTTAATTATTTTAGAAAACTCCATAGAGTTTTCTCTATGGAGAAAACTTTCTAGAAAACTCTTTTTTCCATAGGGGCTGGCTGGACCAATCTATATTTTGGCCAAAAGTGTACAAGTGCTCTTTCAGTTCCATACTCTTATCAACACTTGCTATTTCTGGTCTTTATTTTATATGGACCATTATCCCATTTGTGAAGTGGTATCTCATAGGTTTGATTTGCATTTCCTTTAATAATAAGTGATGATAATTATTTTATTTCTTGTGCCTATTGGTTACATGTATGTTTTTCTTTTAAACAAGTGACTATTAATATTTTTTGTCCATTTCTATATGTTTGAGTTTGAGTGATTTGTTAGTTTGTTGAACTGATTTTTTTTTTTTTTTGTAGATTTTGGATATTAAAGCAACTATACTAGCAACCTCAGTGTGCAATGGCAGATCAGTGGAAAAAGAAAATTAAAGAAGTGCACACACACAGACACACACACAAAATGGAATACTACTCATCTATTTAAAAAGAAAAATGCTTCCATTTAGTACAGGAGAGGATTGTGCTAAGTGACATAATCAGAGGAAGAAAGAAAAACATAGGGTGATTTCACATGTGTGAAAATATAAGAAAGAAAGCAAAGTAACAGACAAAATCAAACTGAAACAAACTCTCAGATTCTGACTACAGAATGAAGGTTACTAGAAGCGGAGAGTGAGGACTTGGGAACAAAGTGGAGAATGCTTCCAATAAAGTATGGAGGAAGATTATTGGGGCTTTGATGTGGTCATGGTAAGATACCTTGTATTTGTAGAGGTGTGAATCTATACCTTTAAATTACCACCAGTGCTATAAAACAACATTTCCTCAATAAACATGAAAAACAGCTTGGTGCTATAAGAACACAGATAAAAGTTATTTCATATGACTCTATTTACTAGGATTTACACTGGAACAATAGTGGAAAAAAAAACTACTTTAAACTGTATCTTTCTTAATTTTGGTATTTTGAAAGATTAAATTTATAATAATAAGTTAAAAAGCAAATAACTCATTAAGAGAAAAGATTTTGTGTAAGCAAAAATGCAAATATAAAATAGAAGAAATTAATTAACATGGATTAAAATGTAAACACGAGACTTTTTATGTTTCTAAAAATTATTTCCCAATTCTGTCCTCTTGCAAATTCCAGAATCATGACAAAGCAATAATGAGCACACAGAACCTTCAAATTATGATCTCTGGTATGACTTTCCAGTCAAAGAACAAGAGTTCTTTGGAGAAATGGGAAATTCTAAATCGGAATTAGGAAATACACAAAGTGAGTTGGGGCATTTTGTTTTACCATAATACATGATCTAGAAAATATTGAACAAATGATCAATATATATGCCCACCAAAAAAGTAGGCATTAACTTGAAAAAGCAGTTACTGGTCAAGACGGAGTCAATTAGAGTATCAAACAGAATGATGACTATAAAACTTTGAAATATATGCAATTAGTTACTCTGAAAATGATAAATGTATGGACATAATCAAGCTTTGTACTGCATTTCCTGTACTACTCAATTTCAGGGTAACTATAGTTGATGAATTAGAGTTCTTAAATGAAAGACTTAGGGTAATCATTGCAGAAGCTGTATTAGAATTAGAAAAGCATTGCTATTTGCAACTGCTAAAGAAATAATTAGCCTAGTCACATGCTTTAGTAGTTAGCAAAAGGATCTGGAGAAGAAATGAGAGAAAACAAAGGGTGTATCAGGAAGACAACTCAAAACTCAATGATCAAACTTAACATGATTAAATGTCAGAAAATCGGGCACAGATGTCACCTAACTTGCTCAAACTCTACAAACACAAAAATGTTAATAGAGTACTTTTGCCCATAAATGAATATAATGTTAGTGAAGTGTTAAATATAACTGCAAGTTTATAAGAAATACAGATGATAGAAGTACATGTGAGGAAACACGACAGAGTTGAAATCACCCAATGCTGCAGGACAAATTATCCAACTTTTTCAACCAATAAATATCATAAAAGCTAGGGAAGGGATATCTGTTAAATAAGGAGACATAAAATATATCAAACAAGATCAGGTATGCCTAAATAGGATAAATAAATGGAAAATAAGTACACACAAAGGTACCCAACATCACACATCATCTAGGAAATATAAATCAAACCATTGTGAAATATCACCTGACATTTGTTAGTCTGGCTAGCACCAAAAAGAAAAGAGATAATTATTGATAAGAATATGAAACAGGGCCTCCCTGGTGGCGCAACGGGTTAAGCGCAGCTCTGTGGAGCTTTTGGCAGCAGCGCGAGTTCGATACCTGATCAGGAGATTCCCACACGGTGCAGCAGACCTCTCCTGCCTCATGCACTGCTCCCCTCAGCAATGTGTTTCAGTCTGTATACCTGCTCTGCTCCCCTCTCTGTCTCTGGTGAACCCTCTCACGGCCCCACACCTCTTGCCTGCACCCCAACTTGTATACATAAATAAATAAATATATCTTAAAAAAATAATACAAAACAAAGAGAAACTTTGTGCATTGTTGGTGGGGATGTAAATAGTTGCAATCACTACGGAAAACAGAAAGAAATTTTCTCAGAAAACTGAAAGTATAACTTTTACATAATTCACCAATCCCACCACTGGGTATAGATCCAAAGGAAGCCAAAATTTTATGTCAAAAATATTTCTGTATTCCTATGTTAATTCCAGCATAACTCATACTAGCAAAAGTATGAAAACAACCTAAATGGCCACCAAAGGATGAATGGAAGAAAATGTGATTGTACATTGAAATATTATTTAGCTATGAATTAGTCTTTAAAAACAAAGAAAACCTATCAGTTGCAACAACCTGGTTGAAACTGCAGGCATTATGCTAAGAGACATGTCAAATAAAATAGGCAAATACTTCATGGTATCAATTATGTGAAATATAAAAAAAGTTAGGAGGCCTCCACGGTGACACAACGGATAAAGTCTCAGCACTATGAAGCTATTGGCAGTCACTGCAGCACGAGTTCGATAGCCGGCCAGGCTGCTTCCCACATGGCGCAGCAGACCTCTCCTGCCCCTCCCACTGCTCCCCTCAACAGTGTACATCAGTAGATCTGCCTGTTCTGCTTCCCACTATGTCTCTGGTGAATCCTCTCACCACCCCACACCTCTGGCCTACACCACCGTTCTTGTATGCAAAAATAAATAAGATAAACACATGCAATTTGCAGCGACATGGATGGAATTAGAGGGAATCATACTCAGTGAAATAAGCCAGAAAGAAAAAGAAAAATATCGAATGGTTTCACTTATAACAGGACTATAGGGAGGCCGGGTGGGAGAGAGACACTCAGCGGTGGGGGGGTGGGGGGAAGGGAGGATAAGGGCACAAAATGGAAGAGAGGAGAATACAGGGGACCATGGAGATGGATCACGGGTGAATTGGTGGTGGGCTGCCCAAGGGGAATACAAAATGTAAAAGACATAATAACAATAAAAAAAAAAAGAAAGAAAGAAAGAACAGCTAAAAAAAAAAAAAAAAGAATATTTAAAATGGGGTCTCCCTGGTGTTGCCAGGGGTTAAGTCTCAGTCTATGAAGCTATCTGCAGCCACTGCAGCACGAATCCTTAGACTCCATGAAAAATGTCCTGGTTACCTGATCCCTGGCCAGGGAGATTCCTACATGGCCCAGCAGACCTTTCCTGCCTTGCCCGCTGCTCCCCTCAGCAGTGTATTTCTGATCTGCCTGTTCTGCTTCCCACTCTGTCTCTGATGAATCCTGTCACCCCTACCCCCTCTACACCTCTGGCCTACACCCCAGCTCTTGTATGCATAAATAAATAAATCTTTAAAAAAATAATAAATAAATAAATAAATAAACATTAAAAATATTTTAAAAAAGTTAAACTTAGAGAAATAGAGAGTATAGAAGTGCAGGGGCCTTGGGTGTTAGGGAATTATTGGAGGAGACTAATAAAAGTTTACGACTTTTTTTCACTTTTAAGATGAGTACATTCTTCTTTTTTTTAAAGATTTATTTATTCATGCATACAAGCTGGGGTACAGACCAGAGGTGTGGGGCGGCGAGAGGGTTCACCAGAGACAGAGTGGGGAGCAGAACAGGCAGAGAGATGGAAACACACTGCTGAGGGAAGCAGTGGGCGAGGCAGGAGAGGTCTGTTACGCCATGTGGGAATCACCCCAGCCGGTGTCGAACTCACGTCACAGTTGGCCATGTGGGAATCTCCGCAGCTGGGTGTCAAACTCATGTCACAGCTGGCCATGTGGGAATCTTCCCAGCCAGGTGTCGAACTCACATTGCAGCTGCCGACAGCACCACAGCACAGCACTTAACCTCTGTGCCACCAGGGAGGTCCTAAGATGAGTACATCGGAGGATCAAATACATAATATGGTCACTATAGTTGGCAATGCTATATCATTAAAATTTGCTGAAAGTAGAACTTAAATGTTCTTGCCAAAAACAGATGACAATAAATATGAAAAATTATGTATGTGTTAAATTTACTCAATTGGGGAAATCCAATCACAATGCATACAAATATAAAATCATCAGGCTGTATACTTTAAATATTTTATAGTTTTTGTCAGTGATATCTCAATAAAGTTGAAAAAAAAGTATCAAGCAAATGCAAACTCATTTACATCTTGATTCAAATATAAGTACAAAATAGTTTTTATGAATAAAATAAATACATTTGATCTAAAACAAAGTACTAGAGTTAAGTAAATATTAATTGTATTTAGTGCAATAATTTTGTTGATATTGTTTTATTTTAAAGATATGTTTTCTTGGAGGGTAAAGGTTATAACATACATGGGAAAAATAAAATCATATCAGGTATCCATTTGGGCCCTAAATTTCCAGAAAAAGATGATTAGAATAATTGAAGAAAAAATTTCAAAATAGTGATGTCTATAAAAGCTGAGTAATTAAGGCTAATGATACTACTCTCTAAATTTTAAATTTATGAAATATACTGGAACATTTATAAAATGTTAAATAAAAAAATCAGAATTAGGAACCTCCTTTCTATGGGTTAGTCTTTCTAAAGTTATACCTTGATACCATTCACTTTAGTAGGGGACCCCCAAATTACAGGATTATATAGAGTTAGGTAAGAAGATGAATATTTAAGGAAGCCTATGGTGTAAGCTAGTAGAAATTAAAATAAAAAAAATGAAAACAATGTTAAGTAAATAGAGATTTTAATTATTTAATCTGTAATAACTATTGGTCATGTATGTGACACTGTATGCCACATAGTGCATCTTGTTAATTAATTTTGTTACTTGCAGACATCTTTGATATAACACTTATACATAAAACTAGTTTTTTCTTCCCATATCTTTGTCCAGGTCCTCCTTTAAGATTCACCATGCCCATGAATTATTTCCTGACCAATACAGTTATCTCCAATTTCCATTTTATTTGACCTTATTTTACAATAATTATATTATTATTTACCATTTAATTACATTTGCCTTGCTGTTTTAATAGTGTGTGCATTATACTTCTCTCCTACCATAACAACCATAAACTTAGTGTTTAGTCATGTATTGTTTCTTTTGTTAAATGGTGTATACATACACTAGAACTTCTATACATTTTTCAAAAATATATATTCTTTGTTATCTAGCTCTCTATTCGACAAATATTCATTCAGAGAGTACTTTTCAAGAAATTGGAAGAAAGGAACCAAAATATCTTGAATCCTGATACGCTAAGCACCACACTTAGTTCTTTATTATGATAAATATCATCACATTATATTACCGAGTTTAGAGAAAAGTAATGTTCAGAAAATGTGTGTCATTTTCTCAGCCCTGCCCTGCTATGAGAGAAGCTGATATGATAGCTGCATTAGAATGAAAATGTGTGTGTGTGTGTGTGTGTGTGTGTGTGTGTGTGTGTGTGTGTTTGGAAGTAAACAGCAACACACTCAAAAAAGGGGTAAAACTAATAGGAACACTTCAATGGGATGAAATTAATTCCTTTCTAAAGAAAGAAAGAATATTTTGTTGTATTTCTACACAACATTCTTTATTTTCTCTTTAAGCTCCCTACTTCTTTTTCTCTTTCTATAGTCTAATTGTCACTTTAACCACATACATTTTCCTAACCTGTTGTCTGGATCAACACACCACAGGAATATATATGACTTCTTTTAATTTTGAATTCAAAATCATGGTTGCATTTAATCCCTAAGAAATTAGCACTCCAAGTTAAGGTCCAGAAGAGTGTGAATATCACCAGTCTCTTCTCTTTATTTAATACGTCCATAAGTTTTCTGTAATATTATCCATTACTTCAAAGTGTCTAAGAAAACACTCCTGGTTTCCTCACCAGCAGGTAAATGAATAGTGTGAACACAAAAACTTAATTTTCTTCATGAAAAAGATATTCAGAAGCACCTAGATTTTTCCTTCTGGATTCCCCAGCAACCACAATAAGGAACTCTGCTTGTACTGGCCAAGATTTGTAACCACCCTTTTGTCCCTCTCCTGCCAAACCCATTTTACCTTTGACAAAAAAGGCAGCTATACTGCTCTACTACTTCCCTCTTTCTTGGTTCAGTGCTATTATTTCTCCTGCTGCTCCCCCTTACCATCTTCTTGTGAATTTGCTGACTGCAGAGAGTATGGGATTACTTTCTCTAAAGGGAGACTGATAACAGACCAGCAGGCATGATGGGATATCCCTGGAAAAAAAAAAAGGAGACAAAGCTCTTCCAGGCATATCATTTATGTTTTAGTGGAAGCTTTATAGCTTGGTTACAGTTAATTTTATCCCATGTTTTGTTCATTATTTCCTATATCTTCTCCATTGTGTTTGTTTCCCTTACTCCAGGTTTTTTTTTTTAATGTATTTTGTTCTTGCAATTATAAGAAGCATGCAATTTTCCTTCACGTTTTGTAATGTTTCAAGCCAAAACCTGGAGCTGAAAAGAAAAAATCTCACTGTAACATTTTAAATCAGCCCATGCTAAATTAATATCATCCAACTATTGTAAGAGAGCCACAGAAGAAAAGAATGAAAGTAATACATAGTTCAGTTATCAGTCTAACAACGGTTTTGAAAATCCATCTACTGAACAGATTTTAATAATCCACCATCCCCTAGTCGTAGAATCCATGGAGTCACTTCTTCATTTTCTACTGAATATTGAATGTCTGAGTTTTCAGAGAAGGTAAAATACAGTATTAATTTCAATCTTGACATGTGTGGGTTTCTACTTGAAACAAATGAATGAGATCTATAACCCACAATTTTCGTATGTTATACATTTTGCAATATATATATATATATATAATATATTCTTATATTTCCCACATTTCAAAAATACCTAAAACATAGCAAAGTTTAATAAATACCAAACTAATGTATCACACCTATGCTTTAAATATCTGTCTTTGATAAATTACTATTAGTACATTTGTTATCCATTTTATGTTGTTAAAAAGTGTACATTAAAATCTGAAAATGAAGATTGTTAGGGAAATTAGCATGTTTTGGGGCCCCTCCTGGACTATGCTTTGATAATTAATATTTATTCCTCTTTTTCTCCTATGATGAGGCCAGTAACAACTGAAGACATAATTCCCAGCAGGATTATAGATTCTCTCCTAGCCATTTAATGCATATTGATTTCTGTGTTTTTGTCTTTTTTTTTCTATTTTTATTATATTTATTCATTTATATTCTTACCTCATTGTTAATTTTTGAATATTTGATTTCTCCGCTCAGGTGTAGTCCCTGTAGTTCCCCCACCATCATCGCACCTATAATCCATCATCAACATCCCTTTGCTTTTCCCTCCACTGTTTTGACTTCTCTTCCACCTCTCACCTACTATATGCCTCAGATCTATGCTCAGCTTACAAGTTTTGTCTTTTTCCTGAACCTGTTTGATTTCTCTGTATTCCACATATAAGTAAACCATGCAATATTTATCTATTTTCTTATGATTTATTTTGCTTAGCCTAATCTTTTCCAGCTTCATCCTTGTTGCCTGTTTTTTGTCTTTTTAAGAAGTTTTGAACCTTTAGAATGGGTAACATATCTAATGGATTTTTATGTTTTCTCCATTATTCAGTTTTATTCAGTGGACAAGAAAGATAATAATTATGGACAGAAAGCATACATCAAAAAAAAAAAAAATGGGCCTCCCTGGTGGTGCAGCGGTTAAACTCTGCGCTGTGGAGTTGTCGGCAGCAGCAACGTGAGCTCGACGCCCGGATGGGGAGATTCCCACATGACGCGGCAGACCTCTCCTGCTTTGCCTGCTGCTCCCCTCAGCAGTGTGTTCCCATCTATCTGCTTGTTCTGCTCCCCACTCTGTCTCTGGTGAACCCTCTCGCCACCCCATGTCTCTGGCCTGTACCCTAGCTTGTATGTATAAAAAAAATAATCTTAAAATAAATAAATAAATAAAAAATAAATGTAATGTCAAATTTTCCACAACCTAAAAATATCTTTACTTTGATTTGATCTTTAATGTTGTAGTATAACCAAAGTATCTTGCATTATTAGTTGATAAAATGTATACGGTTATATCTGAAGTATCATTGCAAAGTATTATTGTATTATTGTAAATAGTCCATTGACAGACAACTTTCTGCTCTACCACCAAGACTCATGCTATTTGCAAAATAAATTTATTATGTATATTTATACACTTGTAGAAATACTTTCAATATCACTTGATTTTTTTAGTGTTATCTCCTATGCTCAAATTATATACACATTTACATAATGAAAAAGTATATAGTTAACAATATAGTATTGTTAACTATTAAAGTATGTATATGAGAAAACAAGAGACTTTCTGATCATTTAGTATATGAATTTCAAAGTTAACTAATGCTTTATACAAAGAAACACACGATAGGTATGTAGAATACGAGTCTGTTTTAATCATCCTGGTACCATATATCCTGGTACTTAAATTATAAAATTAGTTGATCAGTTAAAGATTCACTGCTCTTTTTAAATTGACATTTTAGTAAATATCATAATGAGCCCAGGTAACTGAAATTAGGCTTCTAATATACAGTGTCAGCACTGTGCATTTTAAGAATATCAACAATTATTCTATGATACCAATAAGTTTGGCAAGACTCAGACTACAGAAACAAATTTTACTATAGAATTTAAAACCAGCTGTAAAGGATATTTTGACCAAGTTTTTTTTTATATAAAATTATTATATCAATGATAAATTTCCTGGGTCTGGTGATAGAGCAGTATATACTTTAAATATTAAAGCATCTAGGAATGAAATCTTAGAGCTTTGCAAATGTTTTCAAATAATTTAGTCAAAAATTGAAAGAAAACATGTGAATGAAAGTACACAAATACATTTTATTCGTTTTTTAAATTCTAATAAGATGTTTTATTTTCACCTATACTTTTTGGAAAAAATTTGCATAGTTTAAAATATTTATTGTAAAATGCTGGATGGAAAAACTTAATTCTATATCTACAGTAATGTATGAATGAAGGTCAGGGATACATTACTTTTTTCTATTTATTTAGAAATATTTGCTAATTGTTTGCTCATTAAAGAGTTTATTAATTAAAAGTGCCAATGAGGTTTCTTTTAGCCTACATTGAATTAGAATAATACAGATATCACAAATAGTAAAGTGCAGATTTTTTTAAGCTCTGGTATAAATATCTTACATTCTGTTAATATGTGCTTTTCTAATATTGACGAGCTACTATTAGAGAAATCATGCTTCACAATTGCCCACTGTGTTTTACACAACTCAGTCTAAATAAAATTGGGAAACTACTATTTACATTGTTATGCATTACATTATGCAGATGGGTGTATGACATGTGGTCACATTATAATGAAAGCCCGCAAATCTAGGTAATAAATAAATCATATTTTCTTGAAATATGGTTCTGCATAGGAGTGGTTGAAATAACAGGCTTGTAATATTCTCTTATGTTTTGATGGAGTCTAGACTTAATATTCCCAAAAGCATTGCAATACTAGTTGGTCCTTTATGGGGTACTTTGTACATGATAACTATATTCAGAGCAAATCTCAGATGTCTGCTACTGAATCTCAGTGTTCACAATTGTAAATTAGATATCATTCCATTAAAAATGGAAAACTTCTATTATTTTTTATTCAATGAACTATGGTAAGCACAGTAGGCATATACCTGTTATTACAGAGGTATCTTTATTAAAGATAAACAGGACTATAAGGAAACCAAATAGGAGAGAGACACTCAGCGGGTGGGGGGGAGGTGGGGGAGGGGAGGATAAGGGCACAAAATGGAATAGAAAAGAACACAAGGGACCACGGAGATGGATCATGGGTGAATTGGTGGTGGGTTACCCAAGGGGAATACAAAATGTAAAAGTCATAAATAACAATAAAAATATATATTAAAAAAATGGGGAATAACAAAAAAAAAAGATAAACTAAGTATACACTCTTTGAATGTCTACTATCTGCTAGACACTAAAACCATTTTCCCTTATTTCTTCTGTATAACAGTTTTGTGAGATCTGGTTTATTCTTCCCACTTTCCATTTAAGTTGAGAAAACTTAAATTCAGTGAGAAGGAACAGCTAGCAGAAAATCTCACAGTATGCTAATAGAGGGTCTGAAGTTTAGATATATCTGTGGAAAGAGGTTATTGTTTCTGTAATACAAAACCTTCCCTCCCTGTAGGTCCTAGTGCATCCACTGTATTTACTTCACAATTAGAAATTCATTCTTATCTATCTTGTTCTGGAAACACTTACTGTGTTTACTTAGAAATTACAGCAATAGCTTAACTTCCTTTTGAGCCCATAGCACCTAACACAGTTCTGGGCTAAGAGGATCCATTAAATAAACAATTTATGATTAAAGTAATTGTTTCCATCATTATTTCAACACAGGAGGCATTGGCACCCCTAATTATGCTTTAATGTCATTCTTTTAGGCGGTGTTAGATATAATGTGCCATCATTTTCTTACAGTTCAGAAATTTAAGTTTTTAAATATTAAATTATCAGCCAATGGCCAATCAACAAGTCTATACTGAGAAACCTCAGGGTGCATTATCAGGTTCTTAAACAGCAATTTACATAAAAATGTAAATTTTCCCAAAAAATAGATGTAAATTTACTAACTGGTCTAACCCTGCCTTTTCCACAAATCATCATTTTTCATATGTACTTATGTAGATGTTTATTTGAATTAACTGCATCACTTCTAAATCACATTCCCCCAGTTGTCTGCATGTCCTTGAGATTCCTTTATCATACTCATCATTGTGCAGCAATGTTCAGCCCTATTAGTTTTTAGCTGAATGCTGTGCAGTTTAGCTCGCTGATAAAAGCCTTATTGTAGTGTTTTTAATACCTACAGTGCCTCTGTGATTTTGCACAAATTAATTGTTCTTTTGTAGCTATTTTAGCTTTTTAGTACTTTGAAGTCATTACTGAGGAGATAGACAAGGGGGAACTGTGGTTTACAGCACGACAGCTTAATTTACATAGGCAATGTGAAATGGAATGACGAGGAAATTAAATTGAGGAAGTAAAAAAAAAACCTTCACTATTGAAAAACATTTGTATTTGACCTGAATGATCCAACTTGAAAAACTACCTAAATGGAACTACTGAGATGATTGCCATGGCCTTTGCTTAAGTTGATTTGAATAATAGACTAAAAGACTAAAAGCTCATATTTCTTTAAAAAGCTAAAACAAACAAGATTTATGATCCTAAGCAACACTCAATTTGTAAGTCAAGAATAGGGAGATAATTTATAATATTCGAACACTTTCCAGAAAGTGATACCAAGAAATACCCAAGCATATGTGCCAGTCCAAGTACAGGGAAATTAGAAAGGGCATCTTTTCCCATCTCATCTTTCATTCAGTGACTCTAGTGAACAACTCCCTCTCTCATTCTCTCATACCCCACCTATGTGTTTCTGAAACAGTCCTCAGATTTCACCTTTGTGTTTTTACAGCTCTTATGTTATCATAAGGGATCACATATTCATTCATGCAGAATGTTTTAATACTCATTGCATATGACTAAGAATTCTTACATTTTTTAACTAAACAAATCATTTAGGTCATTGAACTTAATGCTAGGAATAAAAGATATAAAATATAAATTTAACTTTTATTTCTTGCTTATTTATGTTTTAAACCTCAGTCAAATATATATTTGACTTGGAAAATGGGAAGCCTTTATTTGTCATTAATTTAGATGAGAAATTTAATTGTAAAACACAATCTTATTTGGAGCAATCAAGCTTCATTAAATTGTTACCTAAGCAGAGACAAGTTTGTTTGCATTTATTCAAGAAAAAGAGGTCTTCCAGATATATGATCCCTAGTATATTTACCAATTGTCCAGTGAATAATCTGTGTATTAGAATGACTAAATGAGTTTCTTAGTATTAGGCTGCTGGTTAGTGTCTGCATCTAAGTAAAAACTGAACCCTTGATACAGTGCCCACTTATTCTTCCTACTACTTTATGCTGAATGGCTTATATCTGTGATATTTTTTAAAGATTTATTTATTTATGTATACAAGCTGGGGTATAGGCCAGAGGCGTGGGGTGGCGAGAGGGTTCACCAGAGACAGAGTGAGGAGCAGAACAGGCAGATCCACCAAAATACACTGCTGAGGGGAGCAGCAGGCGAGGCAGGAGAGATCTGCCGCACCATGTGGGAATCTCCCAGGCTGGGCGTCGAACTCACGTTGCCGCTGCCGACAGCTCCACAGTGCAGCGCTTAACTTCTGCGCAACCAGGGAGGCCCTATCTGTAAATTTTTAATGAACATACGAATTTTGTATTTCTCCTCTATATAATTCTAGCACCTAGCACAATGCACTGGTTTGCAGTCGGTATGATCTAGATTGCCAAATAATGAGTAGCTTGACCATCTGATTCTGAACTAGTTTTTAAAATCTACTTTTTTGTGAATGATTTGTTCATGCATTTGTTGAAGTAACATTGGTTTACAATACTTCTTATGATTCAGAGGTAAGGTTTACATGTCTTCAAATGACTGTTGACACATCCACCATCAAAGCACCCAATCCTTCTCAATAGATCACTAAGTTCCTCCCCAAACCCTTTTGATTCTACAATTGCTCTCCCCTCTGGTAACCTCAATGGAGTTTAATGAGATAAATAAACATATCAACACATTTTGCCTAGACCAGTTGTGTATGTTACATAAGGAACCTCTCTTATCTATACAATGCTTATCTGTACAAACACACAATGAAATGTGTTGGAAGAGAGATAAGGCTGCTTCCTAGAACCTAAAATTCCAACATAATCTTCTAAATATCCTAGAGTATGGTAGAGCAACAGAGTCTGGGATCTATATATAATATGTGTAAGATAAATAGATGATGGATTGATGGATAGATAGATAGATAGATAGATAATGATAGCTAGAGACTAGGCTATTATGATTAGACAATTGAAAAAATAAAATCAGTTTAAAATATAAGAAACATGTTAATTCAGACTTTGAGGGTATGAATCCTGGTAATTGAAGTGAGAGATCTAGACATCTGTATATGTACACACACACACAAACACACACATATATACACACATGTGGATGCATATGCACATACATACATTTAGTAGCAATTGTCATTTCTTTATGACACTTTGACTCATTGACTTGAGCATTTTAAATTGGCATATATTTTAACATGCAAATAAAGTGATTCTTTTCTCTGAAATAAAATTAAATGGACATCATGCTTTACTTTAGTGTACTATTTTTATGTGGTTATTATAACATCCAAGGTTATTATCAGTGTGTTTCTCCCATATCAGTTAAGGGAAAAAAATCCCATTGAACAAGTATTTTTGATATTTTTCTGCAGTATAGTAGAATTAAATTGCACTGCCTTCCAATCAGACCATAAGCAGTGCAGTAATCAAGCATTAATTTAGCAAGTTCATTTTTCTATTACACTGTTTTCAACACAAAGTTACTACATTAGTATTTCCATAGCTCTGAGGTCAAATTGAAAGAGAGTTTTGAAAAGTAACTATGAGAAGTACCTTGAGCTAAGTGTAATGGAGGTTGACTCTGAGGCTCCCTCGGTCAAGCTTAAAATTAGTCTCTTATTTAATCATATTCAAAGGAAAAATTAACAGTATTTTATTTAAAAATCTAAGGCATTAGCATTTTAAAAATTTACAGCAGTGACAAATGTTCAGAGAAAAAATAAAAACTTACTCTAACATTTTCAACTGTTCTTACACAGTCTCTATTGACTTGTTTCCCCCTAAGTTTTCTGATGAAATAATTTTGAAAATATACTTTACATAAATATTGAAATAATATTAAAGTGATCAGCTTTTATGTTTGAAACTTGTAGAGAAATTTTGCATTTCAATGGCACAGAGAATATCTTCTGAAGAAATATACATCGGTAGGAAATAACTATTACTTAAATCACTAGGAAAGGGGAAAAGATAGAAAATTATAATTCAGCGCACCCTGCGGATGTTGCTGTGAGTAGGAGGAGGAAAACTATAGCCTGCTGGCCAAATTTGACCCTCTGCTTGTTCTGCTAAATTAACTTTTATTGGACCACAGCCATGTCCATTCATTTTGGTATTTGTCTATAGCTACTTTCACACTACAATGACAGAGTTAAGTAGTTAAGACAGACACCATATGTGGCCCACAAAGACTAAAATATTTACTCTCTGGTTCTTTGCAGAATATTTTGGTAAGATCTCAGACAAAAGGGATATAAGAATGATTCCTTTTCTTTTTTTGCTCACTTGAACTGCCTTTTTCAAATGATAGCCTTTGCATTCTTATGAGAACACAACTCATGACTTTCTTCTATTGAAGTAACTATGATTGCACTTCCTTCAGTTATCTGAACAGTACACTTGCTCTTCCCATTCACATCGCTGCAAAAAAGTCTCCCTATCAGACCTTCTTTAAAGATCATCTTAAAAATATCAAACACACACTTGCCCCATTACTCTTTATCATGTTATCTTTTTTTTCCCCTATAGCAATTGTCACCACATTGTTGACAGTTTCAGAGGTCCACTAATTTTCTATTTCCTCTGGAAAGATCATTACGAAGATCAGCCTTTAGAGCACTTAGTAATTCATGGAGTTCTGAGCAATGAAATACAATCAAAGGAATACAGACTGACTCCTAGAATCAAAAGTTTCTACACATTTTTTTCCCCAAATGTCCATTCTACTTCTATTTAATGAACATATCAATAGCCTATGAGAAGAGTAGAACTACAGAGCGAAAGAGCTTGAGACACCAACTGACTGTTCAGAGAAGAAACCCCGCCTTACCCTGGCTTCCACTGACTGTATGTCTTGTGACAAGATTGAAAATCTATTATTTTTTTAACTTTTAAAATGTTGAAGTTGTTTGTGTCAGGCAACACTCCACCCTGCTGTTTGCTACCTGAACTAGTATATATTTTACAACATTGTTTAGCTCTACAAATAGAATGTAAGCTTCATAATACCATGGAATTTATTTTTGTTCACTACAAGACTACTGCCTAACAAAAATTTACAAGGAACTCACACAACTCAACAAAAAAAAAGCCAATAACCCAATCAAAAAATGGGCAGAAGAGCTCAAAAGGCACTTCTCCAAAGAAGAAAAGCAAATGGCCAACAGATACATGGAGCTTCCATATGACCCAGCAATACCACTTTTGGGAATTTAC
Source organism: Scalopus aquaticus (assembly GCA_004024925.1). Classification (NCBI taxonomy): domain Eukaryota; kingdom Metazoa; phylum Chordata; class Mammalia; order Eulipotyphla; family Talpidae; genus Scalopus; species Scalopus aquaticus. Next base: position 90,106 of record PVIJ01004696.1, on the reverse strand, counting down.
CCAAAGGATACAAAAACACTAATCCGAAAGGATACATGCACCCGTATGTTCATTGCAGCACTGTTCACAATAGCAAAGGTATGGAAGCAATCCAGATGTCCAAAAATAGATGATTGGATCAAGAAGATGTGGTACATATACACAATGGAATACTATTCATCATGGAAAGAAGATAAACACATGCAATTTGCAGCGACATGAATGGAATTAGAGGGGATCATACTCAGTGAAATAAGCCAGAAAGAAAGAGAAAACTATCGAATGGTTTCACTTATAACAGGACTATAAGGAAACCAAATAGGAGAGAGACAATCAGCAGGGGGTAAGGGGGGTGAGGGGGAGGGAAGGAAAAGTGCACAAAATGGAATAGAAAAGAACACAAGGGACCATGGAGATGGATCACGGGTGAATTGGTGGTGGGCTACCCAAGGGGAATACAAAATGTAAAAGACATAAATAACAATAAAAATATATATTAAAAAAAAAGACTACTGCCTAAAAAGTAATAGGTTCTCAATAAATGTATTAAACTTGTTTATGGGATTAAATAATTATGTAAATGCATGAGAGAGAACAAGTGAAAAAATCAGTCTGAGGCTTTGTCTCAAATACAGAAGGAAATTTGCGAAGATTTTACTAACCTCTTTTAAAAGTATCTCTCCCATTCAATTACTGTCATATTAAGAAAATGTTCCTTCATAATTCACTCAGTTTAGGAAATATAAGTATCCCATTTTACAGATGCATAAACTAAGCCTGGGAAGGACAAGTAATTCTTAGATCACACAGCTCATAAATTGGCAAACCAGTATTTAATATCAGGTAGTCTGGCTTGACAGTGTTCCCTATTAACATACTCTAATGATGAGAGTTTATCAAGTAAGATAGGGGAAATTGTGGAATATTATAAAGGATATAAATTGCACAATCCAAAAATCTCATGGAGATGTGCATATGTCTCATTTTTATTTTCACTAACTTTTCAGAACTAAACTACTCAATCATCTTTCCATTTACTGGTAATAATATTTTATAGTTAATTATAAGCAGAGTCAAGCGAGATTTCTTTCTATGAGTTAAGGTTTATTTTATACTCTGTCCATCTCCAAAATCCTTATCAAATATTTGGGAAGTATCCACATTCAAATATTGTGTGGGTTCCCTGCTCCTCACTGTTATTCTTTCCCCCTGGGTCATAGTTATTGACATGTAACCTTTGAATAATCACTCCTATCTGATCAAGTAACCGTGCACATCACTCAGTAGCCTATTTATCTTCACTATGAACTCTTCAAATCTATAGACAGTCTCCCTCTATTTCTGTGATTATTTTGGAGAGCATGGGAGAATTCTGGTGGACTCTCATATAAACATGGGTCTGCAATATAATTAGAAAGTTTGTTTCAGGGGCTTTCTCTATGGATGTCTTGCCAATATAATATCCAGTCAAATATACTGAATCTTAAGAAGATATTAGGGAATTCTCCAAACTTGATTTTTCTCAGCTTCTTCTGGAAAGTCAGCTGTTTTATATCTAGAAACAGGACTCAAATTCCTTTGCTGAGAATTTAAAGTTTTATTGAAGATTTTATTCTTCCTTTGGGTTTGACCTTATTATGAGTGAGCAATACATATTTAGAATTTCTCCTTGGAGGTCTTAATGAGCATCTAAGTGTGTCTGATTCTTGCTGCCTGCTTTTGCATTACAGAATATGCTTTCCTTTATGACATAAAAAACTTCCCTTAATTTAGGTCTCCCTGTGAAGTTCAATATTCAACAATACCTTCTATTTTCTCTGCATTTCTGTGTACCAACCATACTGTGAAGAGAAGTGAGCTGACATTCTGTCATCTTCCTAAATGGAAAACAGGTCTCTTATAAAGTCTCTGAACAATTCAGAGACAAAAAGAAATGTTAACACGTCAAAATAGTATCAAACCACAGAACACATAGTCTATGCCATTCATCCATTGGATATGAAAATTTCATCCATTGGGAGATAGTTGGGATTAATTTAGTCTGAATACTAATCATGATTTTGAGAGCAAACAAAGCTCTACATAACTTCAGTAAATGTTACAATAAACATATAATGTAATATATGTATATATAATATACATTATATATGAGTTTGAAATATATATGACAAAGGGGTCTGTGAATAGGAAACAGAAATAGAGGGGACATTTACAAAGCTATCATAATCTCAACGTTTATATGTTATATTATCTATACCTTAAAACCTTCCTCTCAAGCAGATTCTAATGTCCTCACAATGCATGTAAGAATAGAGTAAAAGAGGCCCACATGAACTCAAGCATTAAGCTTATGCTGCCTCCAAGTAACCAATTAAAAAACAGATCAAAAATAAATTGTCCAGTTATAATTACATTAAATTAAAAAACAACATTACATTTTAGGTCTAAGGAATTCAAATAAAAAACAATTATTTCACTTTGGAGAAAATATACTGCAATTTCACATAAATTAAAAACATTAACATAACTGCTTCAAATCCTGAGTCAAAACCATTTGTCAAATGAGTGGCCTTGGGAATTTATCCACCCTCTAATATTTACTCTCTTTTCAATACATGAGAGTAATAATATTGAACTATCCTTAAAAATGATTTTGAAATATCTGCATGAAACACTTCAGAATGTGTCTGGCGCACAGCAAGCGCTCTGCCAACATTAACTACTGATACCGTTCAGCTCAACTAACAAATCTGAAAAGTTAATGTATTCCGCCATACCAGCCCTTCGATTTCTTACTCTGGCCAGTAGTACTCCAACCATCTAGCAGATGCTTCATCTCTAGATAGTGGTGACCACTGACTAGTGTAGAGGGCCCTCTGAACAATGACATCGAAATTTCAGGACACTCCTTTCATCCTGCCTGAAACAGGTCAGCTTCAGTTAATTACATGCTCAGCTCCATGATCTTTGCTGCCCTATTGTTTTGTTTATAGTCTCTTTTCTTTTCTTTTCTGAATATAACCTTAGACACTCGTTTACTAAAAGTATAATATAGTCTGCCTCAGTTTAATTTATAATTATTTGTTCTCTGAGACACTTTCTTGGCATCTGGTCCGGATTCAGCAACCTAGCGAGCATGTATATAATATCCAAAAATAGGGCCTCTCTGGTGGTGCCGAGGGTTAAGCACAGCGCTGTGGAGCTGTGGCTGCAGCTGGAGTTCAATGCCCAGATGCGGAGTATCCCACATGGCACAGCAGACCTTTCCTGCCTTACTCACAGCTCCCCTCAGCAGTGTATTTCGGTAGATCTGCCTGTTCTGCTCCCCACTCTGTCTCTGGTGAACCTTCTCATCACCCCACATATCTGGCCTGCACCCCAGCTTGTATGCAAAAATAAAATAAATCTTTAAAAAGTAATAAAAAATAATATCCAAAAACATATTTTTAAAAACAGTAGTTGAGGGGCCTCCCTGGTGACACAACAGGTTGTCTCAGCACCATGAAACAATCTGCAGCCATTGCAGCACAAGTTCCATCCCGGGACAGGGAGCTTCCCACATGACACAGCAGACCTCTCCTGCCTCACCCGCTGCTCCCCTCAGCAGTGTACTTCAATCGATCTGCCTGTTCTGCTCCCCACTCTGACTCTGGCGAATCCTCTCACCACCCCAGACCTCTGACGTACACTCCACTTCTTGTATGCCTAAATAAATAAATCTTTAAAAAAAATGGCTTACGAACTCTCTTTAAAAAGTGGGAATCTCTTTTTCGTTGGGATGTATCATGAATCAAAGAGCAGGAGTCCACTGTTGCTGAACTGGAAGGTGCAGCATTTAGCCACATGTCCTCCTTGCCTCTTTTCACTTTCTGCCTAGCAGCTCAGGCTACCTGAGTTTCTCAAGACACGTAGTTTAAAAAAAACATATTCCTGCCTTTTTACTGGCCTTTTACTTTTTAAATGTCCTCTATATAGGGAACCTCCCTGGTGGTTCAAAGGGTAAGTCTCAGTGCTGTGAAGTAATGAGCAGCCACTGCAGCAGAAGTTCAGTCTCCAGCTAGGAAGCTGACTCATATGGTGCAGCAGACCTCTCCTGTCTCCCCAGTGCTCCCCTCAGCAGTGTATTTCAGTAGATCCATCTATTCTGCTCCCCACTCTGTCTCTGGTGAACCCTCTCACACACCCCCTCACCCTCTGGCCTACCCTACACCTCAGCTCTTGTGTGCATAAATAAATAAATCTTAAAAAAATTTTTTTTCCTCTATATTAGCACAAAGGAAAAAGAATTCTTAAAGTGTTTCTTTGATTGGGCTTCCCTGGTGGCGCAGCGGTTAAGCTCTGCGCTGTGGAGCTGTTGGCAGCGGTGACGTGAGTTCATTCCCACATGGCACGGCAGACCTCTCCTGCCTTGCCTGCTGCTCTCCTCAGCAGAGTGTTCCTATATATCTGCCTGTTCTGCTCCCCACTCTGTCTCTGGTGAACCCTCTCACCACCCCACGCCTCTGACCTATACCCCAGCTTGTATGAATAATAAATCTTTTTTAAAAAAGTGTTTCTTTGATCAATTTAGATGTAAAAGGACTGAGACATAAAAATGCTTTATGCATTGGCTAAAATCTATTATTCAGTTTAAATTAACACCATCAATTATATATCCATATGTATATTTATCTTAACACTTTTTTTAGGGACAGGTAATTCTATAGTACATGGAAAAAATTGTCACTTTGAAATTTTTTTTCTCAATTGATCACCATCCCACGGATTTTTAACAATGTATTATATCTAGAGGCAAATCATAAAATGTACCAACCTAACTTTCCCTGCCAATATGCAGTAAAGTAATGCTTTTTCAGATTGGAAAAAAAATATTCCCTTCATTCTAAAATGGTCTTCTTAGTAAATAATATGGCCTCCAACACACAATGATTCATTAGTTATTTTTACATGCAATGATGAGGGAATGCTAATGAACAGAGAATTTGAAGGCTGCATTCCCTTACAGCTCTGATGAGTAAACATGGTGCTGTACATAGTCCAATAAATAGACATCACGGTTAAGGAGAGCTAGTGCTCTTACGACATTTTATCATTCATAAATGCTCTGTTTACAGGGTCTAATTTTATCTTCAACATATCCCTTTGATATAGAGAGCATATATATTAATATTCTAATCTGAGAGCTAATGAAATTGGATTCAGACAGTTTAAATGATATGCTTTAAAACACTCGGCTGCTAAGGGATAACAACAAAGTGACCCAAATCAAGCACCTTTGTTCTTTCTACTTCAGCATCTTCCAATTAAAGTCTTATACTTTAAGCAAAACATAGGTGAGTTTACAAGGACACAAAAGGAAAAGAGTGATTAAATACCATTTGTAATAGTACATTTAAGGGAAATACGTTTTCTTACTTAGTTAAAAACAAGACTAGCTGATCAACTGTAACTTAAATAAAATGAGCACTAGTTTAGAAAGCTGACTTCTTTAATAATTTCGAATCATAAAGAGAAATATTTTCTTCAACAAAGACTTCAGAGTTCATATAAAAAAACATGTATCATTTAGATTTTCGTTTACTTTTTTGACTCTAAAGGAAAAGCAAAATACCTGTTTAATTACATTTCACCAGCATTTATTTACATCCTACTCTAAAGCACGTACTGAACTAGAGTGCTCAGATTAAATGTTAATAAAATGGAGCCCTTTGTGGAGGACAACCAGCAGTCAATTAAATCTATAATCATCCTCCTTTTAGTATATATAGAGCAAATATGTCTGACATTTCTTGTCTTAAGTTGACAAAACTCATCACAGTGGGATGAGAGTGGAAATGGAGTCACTAATCATCTTTGTTGACAGTTGTGGGGATTTCAGTGTCAAAATCAGGAAAGACTAGGTAAAAATGAGCTGAATTATTGAGCATAAGTGGAAATGAGGTTCCCTGCTCTCAGCCTGGTCTCTAAGAACCTCCCATATGTACTTCTTGCTCTTTCCCAGTTCTAGCTGACTGGCATGGAGATAACTATGGTGACTTCAACCGTCACAACTTTACAATAACAAGGATTCTGTAGTCGGGGTCCCGGCATGGCCAAATGGAATTAAGTCACTACAGATTAGGAGCCTCAAATTTAGAATCATCAGCCAAGACTTATTTTTTTAAATTTATTTATTTATGCATAAAAGCTGGGGTGTACGCCAGAGGTGTGGGTCAGTGAGAGGATTCACCAGAGACAGAGTGGGGAGCAGAACAGGAAGATCGACCGAAACACACTGCTGAAGGGAGCAGCGGGTGAGGCAGGAGAGCTCTGCTGCGCCATGTGGGAATCTCCCTAGCCAGGTATTGAACTTTTGCCACAGTGGCTCTGGATAGCTTCATAGTGCGCCACCACAGAGGTCCCTAAACTTATTATAAATGATGACAATAAGCTTACTTTCCACAAACCCACTAACTTTTGTGTCTACTTTTTAACCTTATCTTATCTTTTTTTTTTCAAAATAAGTTAAAATAGTTGACCTTAAATTATTTATAGTCTTAATATAAAGACACAAAACCAAAGAGTAGTTTATTAAAAAGAAAATTAATAAAAGTTGAACTTTGTACATAATGACATTTAAAATTAAAATGTAAACTTTTGAAATCATGTATTTTTAAAAGGTATTTCTAGTGAAAGAAAATTACTTAGGAAATAGATGATAAATTTAGCTAAAAGTTAGTCCTTGACCCAATATAAAGTGAAATTATTACCAAAATAGTACACTTTTTGTCCACAATTTTTCTTAAGTAGTGGTAAAGAGTGGAAATGGAGGATTTATAAGGATTCTCCACCATGATGTATTTTTTTTCATTCTTAAAGTTAGAATGCTATAAAAAGAACAAAGGAAAATTTTTTATTTAAATAAGGATTCATTACACAAAACCCTTCTGCACTGTCATCTAAGGTTCTTTTAATAGCATACAATAAAAGGAGAGCTGTATTGCTTTAAAAATCATTAACCTTGTAGATTTTTTCAACAAACTAGGTAATTATTTTTGAGTGCAGCTTATTTTCGTAATATTATCCATCCCCCTCACAGTAATAACCGATTACACTGGTCAACAGTGAGATAGATCATTACTGACTTAAAAGGCCCTAATCTGTAGTATGTTGGTGTGCTGAACATGAATATAACCCTGAAAATATTTTATTAGCTCTTGTTTTGAAGATATTCCATATAATTCATTTTATATGTTTCACTGTGCAAATTTATCCAGTAGGACTGCAATAAGATCCTAAATCAGCCTAGAATGATGTAATATTGCATCGCATTGCATAATGCCATCATGCACACATCATCCAGAGTTGATTGCATCATTTTCTGATACAATGCCATACCGCCCCCAGGCGGCGGCTGAATGATGCTGACGTCAGCAGTGCACTATAGAAAGCCCTGTCAGAAAGGTTGAGCACTGAAAATATTTCAGACTTTGTGCGAGACAGTTTAAGCTACTGTTCCATAGAACTGCTATTATTTTATCCATTTAGGCACAATTCATAACAGTAATGCCTCGAAAGTGTGTTACTAGTGTGGACAATTTCTGCTCTATTTGTGGGGAAGTGACATTTGCCAACTGGAAGAAAAGTATCACTTCTCAAGTAAAAAAGCCTTATCATTTTTAAACTTCGGATGCAAGGTTGGTGACCAAGACAAACCTTGGGCCCCGCATATATTCTGTGCTAAACGTACAGCACAGCTTTCACAGCGGTTAAATGGCAAAAGACCATGCATGCTGTTTGCAGTCCCCATAGTGTGGAGAGAGCCAAGCAAACACATAAAAGACTGTAACTTCTGCTTGGTTCCTCCTCTTTCCGGTGGAATAATGAAGCAAAAGAAGTTGAAAATAGTCTACCCAAACATTCCATCTACATTGAGACCAGTTCCACATGGTGAGGGACTTCCAATTCCAGAACCTCCAGCAGAATATTCTCTTGATCCATCTGATGAGGACAAGGGTGAGCTGACCTGTTCTTCTCTTGTTCCATCAGCATTCAGTGATCCAGATTTTCACTGTGCTGCATCATCAACCCCACACAAACATAGGAAGAACTAAATGAACTGGTTCGTGATTTGGACTTATCTAAGAACAAGATAGAATTGCTAGGATCAAGACTCCAACAATGGAATCTTCTAGAAAAAGATGTCACAATTACTTTCTATCGAAAGCACCACCAGCAGTTGGAGCCTTTCTTCAGAAAAGAAAGTACTCTGGTATTCTGTTCTGATATTGAGGGCCTCATGAATGCCTTAGAAACCACTCATGACCCACAAGAATGGAGACTATTTCTAGACTCTTCAAAACTGAGTCTTCATGCTATGCTTTTGCACAATAGAAACCATCTTCCATCTATTCTATTCCTGAACAGCTGTAAAGACAAGCAAAGAAATTTAAGAAGCAGTCTATGACTTGATTTTTTACAGGTATTAACAGTAGGCCTATTACTATTGGCATGCATGTTGTGATGCAAACATCAATTTATTGCAGATCACAAAAAAAAAACTAGAGCCAATATTAGAACTTGACTGTCATATTCATGTTGAGCACATGCTAATTGATAGGCAATGACTAATTTTATTTCAGTAACATGACTTTTGTAAAAAATTGTTGCCCAGTGTTATCATATAAGTTGTCTCATAAAGCAAAAGCTTTGTCTGTATATGCTGTAAATTTAGAATATCCTTGTTATTATTACAAAAATTGAGAAAGTTTAATTCTTCCAGTTATTTTTGAGACCATGGAGCTTTGGATTTATTTTAATTTATTTTCAAACAATATGGACATTGTCAATGAAATTTTGAATTTTTCTTTTCAGTGGCCACATACAGTTCTACAAAATTTTATTTTTATAGAAGAGAATTTTATAAGAACATATGACCAAGAAAAGATTAAAAGTGCCCTAAGAATAATGACACATGGAATTCCGGTCATTCATAATACATCTTATTTAAGAATTGACCCACCATCATCTCAGATAGTCACTTTCATATACTTTTTCGTAAAAATTCAACCATTAAATTGGTATTTCTTAAACAGTGTACTATTAATGGTTGAAGTCTTCTCTCAAATAACTTTTATGCTTCCTCATAAAGCACAGCAAAGAACCATAGCATTTTAATATAGGAATATTTACTTAGAATGATAAATGCACTGGTATGTTATCTAAAAACAGAACTAAGTGAAGGGAAATCTTTTGGAGCAATTAAATAGTCACTGATATATTTTCCTTATTATCAGCACTAAATAAATTTCTTAAGTGAATACAACTTTATAAAATATATTTGCTCCTCAAACAGTCCTTCCTAGAATATGCTGGTAAAAAATGTATAAGCATGAGTCCAGCTAGTCCGTAAGAGTTAAACCAAGTTTTTATGTGTATGACTAATGTCCCCTGTGAATTTTCTTGGATTGGTAGTGTCCATGTCCCTGTTGTAAAGTATATCAAGATATAAATAATACAACAAAATGTTCTGAACAATTTTCAAGTAGTAGAAATAACTTAAGAAACAAAGGCTAAAAATAAGTATGGTACATCAAGGTTTGTAAAAAATTTGAAAATAACACTAACACCCTGAAAAATAAGTCAATGTTACCACCTAGCAAAACATATTTCAACACATAATTGAAAAGAAGAATTCCATATTTGCTAAGAGATTATATTTTAGATAGAAATCACTAATTTCACCTAAAACAAATATAAAATTAGAATAACAAATCAATTATTCAAAATTTTATTATAGCTCTTTCTTCTAAAATAGAATGTTCATAAAAAGTTCCTCATAATTCAATTTCTGTTTTTAACATTTAATAGTCTTTAACAAAGGTGACCATTATAAATGTAAAATTATCTGTCTAAAACTTGATAGTCTAATGATCTCTGAAACAACTGCTATAAAAGTGCCCCTGTGTATTTATATTAAATTGTAGCCAATCACAATAAGATATTATGAATACAATCTAGGATGCAACACATTAATTTAAACATGTTAAACTATGACAAATATATTTCAATGGATTTAGCTGCATTATGTCTACCTAGGTTGATCCTTTATAGATTAGAATGCAATCAAATTATGATAAATCTAATACACGTGATACTCAGGATCTAATATTTAATATAATTATCAATAATATAAACAATCACATAGGAAGAAAACTGTGAAATGAAGTTCTGTTTATTATGAAGAGGTGTTTCTGTAAATTATCTGGTTAAACTACATGTAAACTTAATATAGCTTGTTTTCGTGGTTGAGGTGTGAAGTATTAGCATGTTTGTTACTTAGCAATGTGAATTTACTCACTTACTCTCAACATTTTGTTACAAGAAAATTGCCTCTAAAAATAAAACAAACATAAGCATTGAAAAAACAGATAGGTGTAGGCAGTTTTCTGAAAAGTTTATTGACATACAGCCAACCTCTTAAAAAAAAAAAAACTAAGGAAAAATTTTCTTCCTAGAAAGCAATTTGCTTTCTTGACTTAATTCGGATAATTGATTTAATTTTACTATGATTTTGTAGAAATACTATAGAAATTTTGCAAACCATTTATGAAAATAAATTGATTTTAAAAGAAAAAAAACTGAAAATTAAAATTCAGTACAACTTTAATGTAGATTGCACCTAAATATTTTAACTTTATAAAATCTGTTTGGGCAAAATAAAATGACTTTCATTAAAACATATTTTACAAAGAAAACAGTCAATAAAAAATATGACAGTCTCCAATATTTTGACATTAAGTTTTTGGACAATAAGTTATTATGGCTGTTAAATGATTACTTTTAGAAGACCAGAATACTGCATTTAGGATGTAGTATTTATTAATTTTAAACAATGATTATATTCAATATAAGCACAATTACTCAACTTAACAATCCTCAATTTTATTTTGTTTTATAGTAATTTTAAAATATTAAAATATATATTCTTTTAATTTTTTATTGACATAACATCACACTATAACATTACATATGTCTCAGGTGGTCATCTTTCATAATCAACAGGTGAATATACTAATTAAGTTCACAGCTAAAAGTCCAAATTTATTCTATCAAACATTCCCTTCTTTCTATTTACTTCAAAACATATTGGATTTAAGCAGCTTTTTAATTAAATCAATATTTCTCATTTTGTATGTTTTATCTCAGATAAATAAATCAGAAATAGCTTTGTATCTAAACCCCAGAATCAGTGTAGTTCCTTTGTTCATAAAGCAATTTGTGGGCAAAAAGCAACAGGAAAAAAAAAAAAAAAGTGAAGTTTTTTATTTTTTAATTTTTCTTTATTAAGTGCAAAAGAGGAAAGAAACTCAAGGCAAGTCACCTGAACACAATCCAATATGACAAACACTAGATGGACTTTGGAGAATGATGTCAAAAAATTAAGTAAAAAATTCTAATAAAAGACATAAGTGAATAGTCACCTTGTCTCAGAAAAAAACAAATGGATCTCCTCTGTGTAAAACTGAAAATAGAATTACGTTTGAGACTACAAAACTATAAAACAACTATATATCAGTACATCTAGGGCCTCCCTGGTGGCGCAGCGGTTGAGCGCTGCGCTGTGGAGCTGTTGGCAGCGTGTGATGCGAGTTCGACGCCCGGCCGGGGAGAATCCCACATGGTGCGGCAGACCTCTCATTCCTCGCCCGCTGCTCCCCTCAGCAGTGTATTTCTGATCTGCCTGTTCTGCTCCCCACTCTGTCTCTGGTGAACCCTCTCACCGCCCACGCCTCTGGCCTATACCCCAGCTTGTATGTATAAATAAATAAATCTTTAAAAAAAAAAAAAAAGAAGAACATCTAAATGGTCAAACTAAGAAAAATATTTGTGAAATACGTATGTTACATAAAGAGTTTTTACTAATTAACTATATAAATGTAACAGAAACCGCCCTTTAATTAATTATAAAGCTAAATTAAAACAAAGTGAAGGAGTTAGGGCAAAATAAAGGTCAATATTATTGACAAGCAAAAACATTTAATTTTTAGGTATCATAACAAATAAATATGTGTTATCATGAAAACTTTGAAAATATAAAGCCCATGTTGGGAGCAAGAGCAAAACAAACCAGGGACTGAGTATCTTGAGTTTCTCATAAAACAAAGGAAGAGAAGATGGAAAGTGCCTTGAACTGAGATCACTGGCCAACCTGTCTTAATATCCAGCGCTTCTCATTCTCACACATGTCCCTTGGCTTCTTAACCATACATTTGTAAATAGCATTTCTATTCCAGGTCTCAGGAGATAAGATCATTTGCTTAGAAGTGGAAAATGCTACGTTCTCACCAGTCAAAGAACTGAATGGACAGCTCTCCTTAGGAACTGTCTGCTGCTAAGCATTCTTTACTAGCCATTCTAACAAAACACAGTTGCTTTTGTTCAGAGAAACAGTATCTCTTTATGGAGAGATACTTCTGATTTTTCTTAATAATAGTGGCATTTTTAATTAGCCATGCTCCTTTGGAAGGCAAAGAAGCTTTGCTTTTGAGGGGTAGAAACTGAAAACAAGTATGTTTCCATGCAGGGATGAAAGAATAGACATGACAAATCTTTAGTGCTCCAGCACAGCCAAGGTGGCAAGAAAGATATACAGATACTGCATGCTATCGTGTCCAAGATAAAGGATTAATGAGAGAGGTGGTGTGTCACAACTTCAAGAACATAGTGAAAAGATGTCTGGCTTTCACATCATATGACTTTAGTTATAGTGATTAATTTTTCTGAGTTTGCTCTAGTCATGTGAAAAATACATCGTAACTTAACAATGTAAAACAACATTATGTCAATTGAAAACAGAATGTAAAACGTCAATATATATACACACATATGGTAACTTTCTGCTTTGGGTAATGACTATCACCACCATGAAATGAAACATAAATAATATTTCACAGGGCATTTATAAAGGATTCAACATTTAATTCATATAATATGTTCAGAAGAGTATTCGGCACACATACTACAATAAATATTAGCAATAATTTTATTACTGGTCTTGGTTAGAATATTTCTTTCAATTTATTATCTGTTTCTACGGGTCTGAGAAATTAGTAAAGGAAGGTGCACTTAAAGGAGAGTCAAAGGGAGTAGTTATAAACAAAGAATTAACAATGAAGTTTGTCTTTTAGCTTTTTTTGTCTTTGAAGATGATGGGATGATGTACCAACTTAATTCTATAATATTATTTTACTATAGTTTCAATGCACTGCAGTTTCTTGGGTGATTTCAAAGAGTACAATAGGCTTTTGTCCAAAGTCAGTGCCTACATAAAACTATTAACTTCCCCTAAGTTATAATTTAAATAGTCTTTTACTGTAACATACCTTTCCTTTTCTCATAGATTTCAGAAAATGCTTATTCAAAAGGGAACTAAGCACATTCATTTTTTAGCAACTTCCACAAGTTTCTCATCTGTACCCCCTGGTTGGAAACACTGAAGTTTTGATTGTCTTTTAACCCATTAAGATCTTATTATACAAAACTTATCCATTTTTGCATTAGAAATATCTTAACAATTTTTGGTTTTATTATAAACACATCCACTTCCTGGGCAATCCCTATTACTTTCCTTCCCATGACTTCTATTTTCAAAGAAACCAGTGAGACACTTTTTTCCCCCTTTTGCTACTCTGCATGTAATTGTTTTCACATTCTGCACTTACAGTTTGAAATATATGTGTATATCAATGAGTAGAAAGACTACAAATAACAATTTGTTTGTGTTTTATTTACAAGTCTATTTTTCAAGAAGCATTTCATATTTGAAATATGATTAGGAAAAGGCAGACTGAATATGTCAGAATAAATTTCAAAGACAATCAGGGGTTTATGAAGTTTCAGAGTGAACATTAATTTCAGCATATTCCCCAATTCAGTTATTTAACCAATTGGTCAAATTGGAGATACAATCATGGAAATAACTGCATTGATATAAACATACTTTGAAAATGTTAAAAATTTCTAAGAGCCTGACAGGAAAGCAACAATTATATTTTTAGATTAAAACAACTAACCTGACTTGATTGCAAGATATCACAGAAATACGCTGAAATGATTCTATGATATTAGGAATAGTTTTGGGAACCCTTTAACTTAACAATTCATAAGATTTAGTTAATATATTTTAAAATGTAATATGCAAATAAGTATTTGCCAGACTCTATTTCATAAACAGAGTAATTAGGAAAGCTGTGGAATTAAAGGCACAGAACTTTTCTGAGGCTTTATTGCTTCTATCCACAAAAATCAGTCTCTGAAAGGAAATGTAAGATGTTCTCTAAGTTTGCATTATTTGATGAAACTTATTCTATTTTTATGGATTTTTGCAATAATAGTATGTGAAAGGGTAAAACTTTGTTAAAAACAGTATACTTAGAAAGAAGACACAAAATAAAGGAGATCCACATACCAAAACAAACAAAAAAAAATTAAACTGTCATTATTGAAATCACAGGCTTTGAAACTAGTAGAGTGACTATCTTGTTAAGGGTTAAAAATCTATTGACAATGTGTTACAATTCTTCTGTAGAACATCAAAAATATTCTGTCAACCATTTTATGATAATTTTATGTTGCTTTATTTTTTAATTATAATAGGTAGCTACTGAGATGCTTTCTAATGTATATTACATAAATATCAGATAATCACACAGAATACAATTATATTTAGCTTCACATACGAAGATACTGCGTCTATGACAGAAATCTAAGCCCTACTTTTCAGGATCAAGTGTTTCTATTTTAATTTGCTTGACAGACAGATTATTCCAAACTATATAATGTAGGTTCAATTCCTAATTTGAAAACTGAAAAAGTATGAGCCATTGCCTGAAATTTTATTTGGAGACTTTGTCATTGATCTTTAAAATAGAGATGATAATTATTCAGCTAGTAAATTTATACCAAAATAAGTTCACTAGATAAAGTTTCTCATAGAACTAGTTTTGGCCTGATACATTATGAGTCTTCACCATTTTTAGGGACAGATTGATTCTATTAAAATAATAATCAAAGTGTATTAGTTCAACACCAGGGACTTTAAAGGTAAGTGCATCTTTAAAAAATGTTT
Source organism: Scalopus aquaticus (assembly GCA_004024925.1). Classification (NCBI taxonomy): domain Eukaryota; kingdom Metazoa; phylum Chordata; class Mammalia; order Eulipotyphla; family Talpidae; genus Scalopus; species Scalopus aquaticus. The sequence continues at coordinate 75,018 of PVIJ01004696.1, read as the reverse complement.
CAATATTATGCTCTGACTCCAAAGCAACTATATAAATTTAGGGAATCAGTTCTAGGAAAATCAATAAACAAGTGGGATGCAAATAATATCAGCAGTCTAAATATTAAGGTGCTAAGTACTTACAAGTAACAGGTTAGAAAACAGAGGGGGATGGGGTTCTTAGAAAAAGTTGGAAAATGAACAGACCTCTAATATAAGGTCTCAGATGTGGGTTTAAAAACAACTAAAGTTGCAAACAGATGAAAAACATGTTCACGCAGCGCAATCAGAGACTGACACTAGCCATATTGGCAAGAGTCTGTGTGTAAGAAACAGGTGAAAAATGAAAGCAAACCTGTAGTTAAATGATTAGATGCTAACATTATAAGCTACTGATTTAGAAGTCCTTATATTTTCCTGCTTAAAAACAGTTCCAGTTTAGAGATTAAGCCAGTTATTACAATAATCTCTTCTGCACATACTTACTGTCATATATAATCAGTGAATACTGTCTTTGTTGATATGCTCTGTTGCTAATGCTTTTCCCCCCTCATCTCATTTCAAAGATTGCTCCAAAGACTTCAGATTGTTCCAAAGACTATTTATATTAGCACAAACAATACATGTGTACAGTTCTGAGTGTGCATATAAATATATACATATATATATAATTTATATATATATATAAAAATAATGTGAATAGTGAATTTTTGAGAGATTGAAAGAATGTGTGCTTATGTGTGCGTGCTGTGTGTGTGTATGTGTGTGTGTGTGAGAGAGAGAGAGAGAGAGAGGGAGGGAGGGACAGAGGGAGGAGGGAGAGAGGGAGGGAGGACAGAGACAAAGAAAGATGAGCTTCAGAAATAACATGAGGTCACCCAGTTCACCCAATGACCCAATGCACCAATTCCTGTTGTAACAACTCTGAACGGTCATTTGCCACCTCTAAGTTGGCGCAGTCAGGAAAAGCAAGTTTGGGGAAAAACACTTCAATTTCTGAATAAGTATTAAAACACATCTTTCTGTGTCATAACAAAAATTTCCTCTGTGCAACATTTCCGTGCATCTGGGCCATACATTTGGGTAATGCATGGCCTTTTTTTTTATGTAGCAACTCCTCAAAATTTGACTATCACTCACATGTAACCTCTGCAATTATTTTTCTTTATTAAACACAATTCCCTTGAACAAATTTTAATATCATAACAACATACATATTTACATTCTGAGACACCATTTCTAGAATGGTCCTACTTAGAGTTAGTTTTAAAATGTTCTAAAATATGACAGCCAAAGTGAGAAACAGTCCAGATGGGGGCAAATTTTAAATTATATTATCAATGATTTTCTTATTCATTTTGAGCATTAACCATACACAAATCCAGACAAAGTTTGTGTTTGATTTTTGGCAGCCATCAAATTGTTGACTTATATTGGTCTTGTAATCAATATATCACTTCTGTCATCCAATATATTAGGTTTACTCTTGAATCATTGACATATGCATTCATTATAACAACACTTTTCACATTTTATGGTATTTATTTATGTCTGCTTCGCTACTAATCTGTGGGTTTCTCAAGGCTAGGCATTGTGTTTTATCCATGTTTTAACTAGTAACTTATTAAACTGGTGAAAAAATAAGGGAAAATGGAAATTTTGGCATCATGCTTCATATTTTTTCAATGTAAGATATCAATAAATAAATTCATATATCCCTGGATATCTCTTAGGTTAAGGGTCCAAACTAAATTAATTATTTAGTTTGGTTCCAATGATTAGTTTTAAAATTGGGAGATGGAGGAAATTTTTAATCTGAAAAACTATACCTTTTTTACCTTAACTATTTGGTATAGATATTTAAGGAACCTAGATAATGATTATATGTCAATAGCATCATTAACATTGCATAAATAAATCTTATCTCAGATTTTATATACCCTAGCTATTATGATTAGAGCTTGGAATGACCTGCTGCATAGACTCCCAACCAATACTGACCATCATTTCTCTCCCAATTACCAATTTTCTCTTTTGTATCTATGGACCATCTGCTGTCAGTATAAATGGGACTATTAATATTACTTAGGTGATTTGTAACAATAAAAAGGGGCCTTCAAGTAATGTTATACTAGAAGAAAACTCCTTAGCAAAACAAAAATCTTTATAACATTAACTCCTTACCTCTCTTACTATTGGTGTAATATTAGTATCTGCTTTATGGGTTTCCATTATGAGGCATTAATGGCATTTAAGGAGGGCATAACCAAAGCCAATTATTGTTACTCTTAAAATCTCTTATGTTACTTTTCAAAATTCAATACCTTTAACATTTAAATAGGGAGCAAATTAATGATTTAGTTTGGAAGATTTAATGATTTAAAATTGGGAGATGAAGGAAATCTTTAAAATAATTTAACTTAGGCAATACTTTAACAGTTAGATCTACCTTTTCTGCTCCCCACTCTGTCTCTGGTGAACCCTCTCACTGCCCCACCCCTCTCTGGCCTATACCCCAGCTTGTATGCATAAATAAAAAAATATTTAAAAAAATGATAATTTAACTCATTTTGTTATTTTTCTTATTAATTGAAATATATATACACATATTAACTGAGTATTTAAGAATATAAACACATTAATGAATGTACATTTTCTGTATCAGAACACACAAAAATTCCATTTTGTAGAAAGAGTAATACCAGTGTATGTCTCAAGAGGCACCATTTCTTTAAAATATTTAAATAGTTTAGCACACCTACTATTTTCTAAAAAAAAAAAAGAATGTGTTTTTCATGGGTTGTATTTTATAATAGGAGACACATAATATCAAATAATCTCAAATAAAAACAAAATTACATGTTGCTATAAATTTTAGGGAGGGAATGATCAGAGTGCTAATTAATTGCGTAAGTAACAAGCAATCTGATTTAGATTTAGGAAGGTTAGGAGATAAGTAGATGGAACCTGAAAGAATGTGGGCTACAGATTTCACTCCCTACATTAATACTGAGTTTTATAAAGTAATTCTTCTATGATCAAACTATCATCTAATTATTTACTGTGGGACAATATTTTTTGAAGTTCAAGTGCATGTGTTCGCATGTATGAATGAAGATGAGAAAAATGAAAAGGGGAAGCTTTAGTACTGACTAAAATTTACAACCTTTGGAGATTTATTAATACACAAGTTGTTTCTTTCTGTGTCTTAGTAAATCAAAGCATTATTTATCAACAGTGCACAGATTAATTAGCAAATGTTTGTAAGATGTTTTAAATACCTGATTAGCACTAACACCATCATTTATAATATAGTCTTGCTAAAATTAACTTGAAATTTTGTGCTTTGTTCCCAGCTGAGTTGTTAGAGGATACAAAACTTTCTCACAGTCTCTATGAACACACTGTACTTAGATGACATGTGAACTGTCATTTATAATTAGTGTCAGAAAAGCAATAAAACAAAATGATGAGTTGTGCACCTGATATAACTTATCTTCTGACAGGTCTCTCCTTAGATCTCAAATTGTTCTTTGTCCTCTCTGACATGTACTTTCTGCATTTTGTTTCATATTGTATTTACTATTTTTTTCTCTTAAATCTCTTTGGCCATTTGATTCCATTTTCTGGCTTTGAATTGTACTTTGGTATTACTGAACAACATTTTCTTAATTAAGAAATAATTGCATTCTGATTTCACTTACAAATACCTACTTCTTATCCTTTTTGTACTTTGCTGAAGAAGACAATCTGTTGGAACAGCTGCATGAACCACAAAACAGTCTGTATTTAGAGGCTAAACTGTTTTAACTTCAGTAAAAGTTGCACTACAATTGCCAGCACCCAGAAGAACATTTTGCTCCATGGCCTTATCTATTTTATATCTCTTTGAGTAGCAGGAGATCGCAGCATCCCTCTGTCAGTCCTCATTTCCATATTGCCAACATTTCTGACAAGCTTCAGAAAATCAGCAAGGAAAAGAGAACTAAATTCAAAATAACAAGGTAAGAATTTAAAATAAAGGATAGGGGAAAGATGCTTCAGAAATAAATGTATCTGCTGAGAGATAGCACATACCCAAGGAAAGCAGTTGGGAAAAAAAAGGAATGCTTAGAAACTATTTAAAAATATGCCAGTCCTTTCATGTACTTTATGTAATATTCATCTGTCAGTGGATATTCCACATTCTTGAAATGAAGTACAATATGCTAAACGGAAAAGAAAAAATAGAAAACAGCTCTATATCACAATCTGTAAAAATCACATCCCAATCTCTAAATTAGGAGGAGATAAAAAGAAAGGAAAATAAAATCACTAGAAATAAAATTAATCACAAATATTAGTGTATTTTAAATGAGATTATGCAACTGAAGAGCACAATGAGATTATCACCTGACACTTGTTGGACTGGCTGTCATTGAAAAAATAAGAGGTAAGTGTTGACAAGAACACAGAGTAAAGGAAATGTTACACGGTTGGTGGGAATGCAAATTGTTACAGCCACATTGTAAACAGCATGGAAGTTCCTCAAAATAATAAGAACAGAACTATTTTACCACCATTTTACCCACTACTTCTGGGCATATTCCAATTTCAGAGACTTTCATGCTAATTGCAGCTTTATTCTCAAAAGTCAGGGTATGAAAACAACCTAAGTGTTTATCAATAAGTGAATGGACAAAGAAGGTGAGCTATACATACAATTGAGTGTAATTCAGCTGTGAGAAACCGTATGGTTCATATCAATTATGCCATACAGAAAAAGACAAATACTGCACTGAGTCATTTACATTGGAATATAAAAAAAAAATAGTCAAATGTTTAGAGTAGGAAAGTGGTTGTGAGGTACTAGAGTATGGGGTTATGGAGAAATATAGGAGAGGTTGGTAAAAGGATGTAACTATATGGTGAATAAAGAATCTAAAGCATAACATGGTGACTATATTTGATAATATTGTGTTGTATACTTGAAATTTATAAGAGGAAATCAATGCTCTTAATACATATAAATAACTTGCAAAGAAATAGATGTTAATTAGCTAAATAGGAGGATCTTTTCACATGTATATTTCCATGAAATTACCACCATATACATTTTAAATATCTTAAAATTGCATTTGTTAATTTTATCTTAATAAAACTGAAGAAAAAGTCACTTTACATTCTTATAATTAGATGTAGTAGGCTGTAATTTATATTTTAATTTTAGCAGGTTATATAATTTGTTCAGTAGACTTTCATAAAATATATAAACCAGTACTCAGAAAGGAAAGAAATGCAATAGATTATATAAGTGACTTATATTTTTCTGTGACATTAACAAGGCCCATATAATACTGACTTCCTCTTAGCATGGTTTTAGAATGAGGAGAGGAGGGATTAATAGTTAGGTCTGGGTCTGGGTTGGCAGCAGGGAAGCCATGGTGGCCTCTCAGTCACCTAAGCAGGACGCAACTTAAAGAAAAACAACTCCCCGACACCCTGGCGCCCACCCCCTCACCACCCTTACCAGAACACCAGATAGCCCAGTCCGAGAAAGAGGGACCTAAGGAAAAAAAAAAAAAAAAAAAAGTCTTCAGCATAACTGAAGATCCCTTGCAGAACCCCTAGCCTAAACACTGCCTTATATAAGTTACCCCACTTAACCCAGGGTGCGACTTTGTGGACCTCACCCTAGAGGTCCATAAACCTTGCCTGGGAGCCGCAATAAAGACTTGTTCTGAGTCATAATGCCTGCCTCCTCTCTTTTCTACCTGCATCTATCTTTCAAATATAAGTATTTTCCTTTTTCTGAGTCTCAGTGGCTTTGAAAATTCTATTGACAGGCCATTATTTGGTATAATAATGTAGCATGTTAATGTTATATCTCAAATTAAAGCTTCAGTAAAGAAACCTATATGTCATATTAGTGTTCAGAAAGGGAAGTCATGGATACACAAATGGGTTTAAGATTTATGTTTTGGATATCTTTTCAGTTATCATTCACTTCTCAATGAACTATTGTCTAATTTAGTATATAATGAATGTTATGAATTAAAACAACATATGCCTTTTAATATCTCATACTCTTAGTATATTTAATTTCTTCCATTCAGACACATATATCATGTATTACCAACTTGTCTGTAAGTATTTTAATGTCAGCAACCACAAATTTTCACTCAATATATCGATTTGAATGAAATTATACATTTATTTTTTGAAAATTATTACAATCTTGAGTACAGTTTATTAAAATTATGGTAAGTGGTCAGAAGAGACAAGAACATGTAAAGTTCATGTCAGTCATCTTAAAACAAGAAATATAAATATTTTATATGAAAAATCTGCTGGAATTATTTGAAATAATTTAGACTTGAATGTAACCTTTGCTTTTTTAATACAAATATGTAGATGATGCCAACTGAGGCAGTAAAAGGAGAATTTGTTTTGGATTAAGTTAAATATTTGACATAAAATACATAATCTAAGTTTTAAAATCTTTTAGTTTTTAGTGTTATGTGAAAGGTCTGTTGCTATTTTTTCTTAATAATCCATTAAGTTACGCCTATCATAACAGTATCTCAGCAGAGTACCAAATCTGGTGAGTGACCATCAATCTGAATTGGGTAATGCAGCCAACTGAATGTGTTAAGGAGTTCCATACTACCAAGTGCCATCGGCCCTATGAGTTATATCTCTCAAGACATAATTTCTCAAGGCATAATTCTTCTGCCAGCGCTCCAGATGGAAGTCCATTTAATCATAATGTATCTTATAATTATCACAACTGACACTTTGACATTCCATTTTGGCCTGTAAGATTGACCCAGCTGTACAGTATATTATCTTTTTAGCATATTCTCTCTAATTTTTGTGGCATGGAAAAAATAGCATCTCTAGATTCTTTATCTCACTGTGTGCTTGAAAATAATATTCTAACATGTGAAGTCCACTGTAAAAACCAGGTACATGTGTGACAGTCGATTCAATCAACTAGCTACCGATTAATCTCAACTAGGTGCTGGACTCTAGAACCATTTGTAGTGCTAGTAAATAGATACATTAGAAAAAGCACTAGAATGGAAATATAGACCAGTTATAGATAGCTTGATAGGTAGATAGATAGATAGATAGATAGATAGATAGATAGATCTTATAGATTGTACAATATCTATATGAGTTTCTCTTCTTTTTATAACCTTCATTTTTCATACTTCTACTTTTAGTTTTTCAGAACAGGATTTTTCATCAACATGAAATGACTTTCTGAGAAAAATAATTTTTAACACTTTGAAATAAAAAAGAAAATATATGTAAATAAAATAATGAACTAAATTGTCTGTATAAATATTAAAGTGAGTATTTAACTTCATTTACAATGTTATTACATTGTGATGTATTATATTGTATTTGGAAGCTTAGGGAAATAGTCTGCTAGAAAACTATGGGCTGGAAAAAGAAACAGGATTCTCCTTTTAATTGTGCTTTTGTTTTTTAATTCTGATTTTGGATGGAAGGAAGGAAGATGAAAGACAGGTTGTGGCTTACAGAGAATAAAAATGATAGCAATTGCAGATAATCGGTGCTTTTTCAGACTGATAATAGGAATTCTTAAAGCAAATTTGGCAATATCCCCAGGCTCTTTCCAGACAAATGTTTCATGAAACAAAGTGAAAGAAGTCACCCTCTCATTTCAGAAATATTGTGTGCAGGAAAAAAAAAAATCTTTGTTTTCTCAATTCTTACAATCTATTTATTGATGCCTTCACAAATGACTTCATGTCATACCTAAAAGGAGCCTTAAAATAGAGAAAAAGGTTAGCTAAATGTACTCATGTCTGTTTCTTTTTCTCTATCATCACTTAGAGGTTTGTTTTTATTGTTTGTTTTTCTTACATATTTGCACTCTAGCCTAGCTCTAAAATGTCTTTGTTTCTTCTCTTCATTTTTGCCACAACCATTGCAAAAAGTTCATTATTTCCATGAAATGACTACTTAGCGTTCCCAGCCTTCACTGAATACTTTCTTGCTAAGAGGTCTTACCTTGTACTAGGGTAGTGTACTAGTATATAGTAATAAATTGTGTACTAACAGAGTACTACCCTGTATCAAATATGAAGTTAGATGAAGATGTAATTTTAATTTATTTTTAATTATCTTATTCTTTCCTAGAACTAGTTTACAAATATTGAATAAGGAATACTAAGTGGGCTTTAGCAACATTGACCATATTAGAATTAGTTTGTAGATTAGTATCTAATTTGATTAGTTCTAATATTTTATGTTATATTTTATTCAACATAGATTTTCCTAAACTTGTTATATTTAACTCCTTATTTTAAAATTACTATATTTATAAAAACATTAAAAATCAAGAATACTAACATATTTTATAGAACAAAAATAACTTATCAACAAGAATACTTAATTAAGAGAGTGATTTCTATCTTTTCCAGCTCCCTTTTTTTTTTTTTCTTTAATGAATCCACTAAATCATGTATGGGTTCTTTTTAATATTTCTGCCTTATACCTAGTATGATAAATATTATTTCACCTACAGACCAAATTCTCAGTGATATACTGAATTAATTCAGGAGCATCTGCCTCCTTATAGATAACAAGCCTCCTTTGTATCTCAGCTTTATGAAAGTGTTGACTAGTGAAATGATATTACTTCTTAATATTAACTTAAATAGAAGTGTTCTTTTTAAAAAATCTATTTCCTCTTTTACTTTAATCCATCTTATTATGTTGGACTATTTCAGGGTGATTCCTTCAATTAACTTGAATTAAAACTGAATAGTAATTTTGCAAGATTTAGCCATTTATTTAGAAGTTATTAAAACTTTTATATATATATGCCTTATCAAATCAACATTATTACAGTTACTTTAGATAATATATACTTCAAATTAAAATTAACAAAATAATTTCATAGTAACAAAATAAGGAATTTTATAAATCACTTTGGAAACATGCATTTATATTGGTTCTACTTTTATAATATTATTTTAAATTTGTCAGTGGGTATTCAAAAGTGATTTGATGCTGAGAAAAATGTTTTTCAAACCGGTTTTGTCAAAAATAAATCTTGTATTACAGACTAAACACTGTCTTTCAGAAAAGCAATACCAGTGAGAAGCTCATACTTAAAATTCTTTAGAATATCAGACTCACCTTCACTCAATGTATAAAATAAAATGAATCAAAAATGAGTGGGGCATGGGGAGCAAAGAGACTACATCAAAAAAGTGAATAATTCTGCCTTCTCAACTAATACTAAAAAATACTATCTCAGGTCTACTTCTGATTATTTTGCAAGCTATCTATGTGAGACGTACCTTTATTTAATTTATAAACTTTTAAGACTAAAAGACTGAAGGGGTTCAGAACAGGCTCCCCAAGATGTGCTACTTCTAAGTGAAATCAATTGAGGCAGGCCCTGCAGTTTCAAGAGAAACTTTTACCACTCCCTTATCTACCTAGAGAAATGCAAACTGGGGGTCTAACCCAAAATTTGGCTTGTTACCAGCAATAACCTTTTTATTAGAAAGCTTATCTACCTGACAGGCCAAAATCTAATTACACAGCATCTGCTCTTTTCCTTTTGTCATGTGAATTACCCTTCATTTTTTTTAGAAAGAACCTTGGGATGTTGCTCCCCTCCACTCCCTTGAAGCCTCAGTCATTCTTTAGCACAGAATGCCATATAAAATTCATTTTATACCTTTCTGTCCTCGGATTCCTCTTATCTATGTGGACTCCCCATATATATGCAATTAAATCTGTTTTGTCCTTCAGTTAATTTGACTGATGTTAATTTGATTATTCAGTCAGTCTGGAAGAACCCAGAGGGGTAGGGGAATTTTCCATTTAATCATCCAAATCAAATTGCTCAGTCTAATGGTGATCTCTGTGTATTTGGCAAGCTGGTCATTATGTGTCAGTCAACAAACGAACTTCAAACAGGCAGAGGAAAAACATCCTTCAAAAAGTGAGCTTGACTTAAAATTATGAATTCTAACACAATGGGATGCTCATTCTACTTTCACTTGCAGTAAATATGGCCCTTTCAAATGATCACCACTAATTATTTCTCTTACACAGAATAGTTGCAATGAGCTTCTTCATAGTGTAGGCAGCTGAGATATGTGTGTTCTTTCTGGACTGCCGCTTGCACTGACAGGGAGCAGTTCATCAGGCAACAGCCAGATGCTTGGATTTGAATAGCTAAGAAGGGAAAGTAAATGTGCCAGTGGACTAGTTGACAGAAACTGAAGTAGTAATAGAGCCCTGTTGACAGATGCATCTTTTCCCAGTCCCACCTGTTTTGGAGGTAGAAGTGGGAAGTTTTCCAAAATATCATTCAAGAAACGAGGTGTTAAAACTATCTCACTGAGAAGGGATCTTCAGTTTGAAACGTTGCCACCAGGCCCATCAAAACTGGCTTCTAATACCAATAGTTATGACATGCAAAATAAGGAAGCAAAGTAAAGCAAGATACTACTTGCGTCTGAGTAAATCAGGCAAATATTTTAGTTCCTAAATATATATTTAGGAACATTCATCTATTCGACTACAAACACTGACTGAGTGCTTTCTAGGTTGAGGACCCGATGATTGGAGATGTGAATAAGCAAATAAAACATGAGATACAAAACAGACTTGGGGTTGATCATAAATGAAATATTTTATAATGTGAATGCATCTACTAAGTTTTTACAGTTGGGGATAATTACCTTTAAGTAGTATATAAAAAAGCTGATCTTCACTGATTGGCATTATTCCCTCTGGACTAGTGATAGGTTCTATGCAACGTTTCTTAACATACTACCCTAAATAACCTTGCAGGTGTTAAGCATTTGGCAGCTTTTGCTAACACTCTGTAGTTGGGATTCAATGTTCCAATTTACAATTAGAGTTTATATATGTTCTCATGGTGGCTATATCTGTTTTGAAACTTCAGAGAAGGCAGTCACTGGAATATATAAGAATATTTATTATTTACATTTACTGTATCTCTAGATATGCTGTATTTATATGCTGAATCCTATATACTATTGACATACATATTGTAAAAATTAGGCATTTTTTGTTAAATAATCTAAAGCAGAATTTCTCAAGGTGGTATCAGATTCACAAATATGATTTTTAAAAACACTGAAACACATGTCACTGAAACACAGGTCACTGCATTTACATTTCCAGGCATGGGTGCTAAAGACCTTCATTTTTAACAATTCTCTGGGTAATGTTTATGTACTCTGAAGTAAAAGATTAAATAAAGATTCAGTGTGATAGTAAAGGGTCATATGAGGTTATGTAACTAGTTTTTAAATTTCTACTTCCTGATTTGAACCAAGAACATTTCATTAGCTGCCAGAGAATTTTTCTCCTATGTCAGAACAGAGCTTACATAACAGATTTCTTTATAAGGTAGAGCTAAATTGATTGGTCGTTTGAGAATAAATAGAGAAGGATTAGATATGGTAAGAAGAGGAAGTGATTAAAATTCAGATTACATATTTCTTGTGGTAGAAAGATGCCATTTCTGCAGTTTAAAACTGCTGCTGATGGACCACTCACTGGAGATCCTGAAAAGACTTCCTGAGAACTTGTTGAAAGCTACAAGAAGTATTTTTCCTCTGCCAAGTAATTTTAGAGATTCTTTGTAAGGCACATATATGCCTATCATTGAGCTATTGGGTTTCCTGTATTAAGATATGAAATGGGTGCAGCTATTAGCATATTCTGACTGACTGAATCTAACTATTAAAATAAGGATATGCAAATGAACAGCAGGCAGTGGGTTATTTCAGGTGAAGAGTTTTCTTTTTTATATGCTAAGTTCTCTAATTACCAGTTTTATATTCAAACTGAAATGCATTTCTAAGTATATTTTACTCTAATGACATCTAGATTAATTTTTCACTCTAAAAAAATAAGCTGGGTGAATATTGTACAATTTTAAGAGCATTTCTGAGACTAAAGCAAAGACAGAAACCAAGGTCCCCTTCTTGCAGACCATTATCATAACCAGTGAACCAGGGGAACCCAAATGTTGAGAAGTCTACGTTGAAATAACACAAACACCAAGAGCTTTCTTGGAATGACACTTCTGTGTGCTTAAGAAAACCACCTCAACCCTTCTGCATGAGGCAAACTGGAAGTATAAGGAATTAGCACACATAAGCAAATCCTGAGGGAAACAGATAGGAGTTTACAGACACATAGTCTGTTGTGCAGACAGTTGTGAGGCCTCATTGGAAGGTCTCAATAGGGTTAAACACATCACTCTCAGTAGAGAGCAGTTCTTTCACTTATCTTTGTATTGGTTTTCCTTACTTGTATCCTTCATTTTTCATCGACTCTCACTCTTTCCTTCTGATATTAAAACAGCCTAGATAAAAGAAATTGTGATCTGGTAGGATAAGAGTTGCCCAATGTCCTGTTTGAATAGAAATGAATTGCAGGCTGTATCCAAAGTCCCATTTGGACAGGTTAACTAAATTGAGGACTGGGGGGGGGGGTCCTACCTAATATCCTATTCAAATAAATTAGTCCACCAGAGTGAGCAAAGGCACCGTGCGAGACAAAAGGCATGAGATTCTGACGAATAACTGTCTTACAAATTCCTGGAGGGGAAGACTGACAGTCCCCCATTTTCTGTTTATAAACGCTGACGAAACACAAACTTAGGAAGGAGTGTGTAACCCACCTGTGTATGTGCCTGCATAGCCAATCCCAAGGCATGTTTTGATGCTACTCCTCAAAGTCTCCCCCCATAGATATTCCCTTTAAACGCCTCCTGCTAGCTCCAGTGAGGGAGCCAGGCTAAAACTCCTTTTCTCACATTGGTCCCTTTGTGAATGTGTGTCTTCAATAAAACCTTGCCTGGTTTAGCTGAAATTCTGGTGAATATTTTCTCCTAGAAGGTATCCATAGCTATACTTTTGTGGGTGTTTGTAGCAATACTACTTCCAAACTATTTCAGGCACATTCTTATTATCTTCAACCCACAAAATACTTGTCTTTTATTATCCTTTCCAAAGGTATACTCGGTACTAGAGAAGCTCCTTTGAATCAGACTCCATCTTATCTCTCACTGCAATGGTGAGACTTCAGGGTGACTTGCTAAGGCAACCTGATTCAGCAAATAATAACTATGAAAGACATATGGCAACATCTGCTAATTGTCATAACAAATTCCTCACCTTGGCCTCTGTCTGATGACTTGTCAATCAATCATAGACACACAAAGGCCTTTAGAACCAAAAACAAAAGTTTCACAACAAATGGTCTATGCTCAGAGCACTTTCCTGCTTGATCCTTCAAAAGTTCCCTCAAAACTCCCCCATGCCCTGACCCAGGGGAAAAACACTTTGGAACAGTTCCTTGGCTGTAAACCCCAATAAATATCCCGATTATCAAATAAACAGTTTTGTGATTACATCACAGACTGATTATTTCTTAGTCAATAGTTTCAATACTTTACGAACCATTCCTTAATTTTATATTTTTCTCTTCACGATCTCCTCCAGTAAATTGATAGTAAATGTTGATAGTAAAATTAGTTTAAATCCAAATACAGGGCCCTCCCCAGTGGCGCAGCAGTTGAGCGCTGCGCTGTGGAGCTGTCAGCAGCGGTGACGCGAGTTCGATGCCCAGCCGGGGAGAATCCCACATGGTGTGGCAGACCTCTCCTGCCTCGACCGCTGCTCCCCTCAGCAGTGTATTTCTGATCTGCCTGTTCTGCTACCCGCTCTGTCTCTGGTGAACCCTCTCGCCGCCCCACACCTCTGGCCTGTACCCCAGCTTGTATGTATAAATAAATAAATCTTTAAAAAAAAATAAATAAAAAAAAAATAAATAAATCTTTAAAAAAAAAATCCAAATACAGATTATTAGTATGAGATGTACTATATATGCATATATATTGCAATTTGATGAAAACTTTGTTCTTGTTACTATATTGATGTTACATTATGAACACACAGATCCATGTTAGAACAAAACATACATCATTATTATGATAAAAAGTGATTTTTTTAATACTGTGAACACTCTGTGCAATGTCTGGGAATGATCTGCTCTAGCATACAAGAGAGCAAAACCATCTGCACAAACTTGAAGTGTGTGAAACAGCTATGCAAATTCTACTGCCTGTGGGTAAAGTTAGTCTTTTCCAAACTTACAAACGACCAAGGAGCTGGATAAAGAAGATTTGATCAATGGACACCCAGCCCTGGCTTCTCCAAAGGGCACTTTTAAGAAAGGAAGAGATTAAATCCCTTCATTAGGGCCTCCCTGGTGGCGCAGCGGTTAAGCGCTGCGCTGTGGAACTGTCAGCTGCTGAGACGCGAGTTCGACGCCTGACCAGGAAGAATCTCACATGGCAAGGGAGACCTCTCCTGCCTCGCCCACTGCTCCCCTCAGCAGTGTATTCCCATCGATCTGCCTGTGCTGCTCCCCACTCTGTTTCTGGTAAACCCTCTGCTGCCCCACGCCTCTGGCCTGTACTGCAGTTTATATGCATTAATAAATAAATATTAAAAAAATAAACAAATAAATCCCTTCATTACCTTCCTCTGTGCATATATAGCACCAACACCATCAACATAGCTTTCAAGGGAAATGACCTAGACCCAGAAGCCCCTTGTCAAGAATAGTTCTATTTTTTAGGTCAATGATTTTTTGTTCTTACATAAACTAAAATCAAACTTGTGTTTGCTGAAAAAGTTTTTGCAGAGTAAAATTTATTGGACTGCCTCCCAGATTCAAATCCTCCCTTTGATTCTCTAATATACACTCTGTCTATTATTGTGACTTTTATTACAGCTAATAAACAATATATTTATTTAATTTCAATGTCAGTATTTATTTAGTTTAAAAAATTATATCACTAATTTATAGTAATTTACTCAGGGAAATAATAAATCATGTTTCTAGATAGCTTATAGAATAACCAGGTAAAAAAAAAGAACTCTCAATTTAAAAATGCCAAATTACGAACTTCAACAGAAATTTTAGTGCCGCCATCTTTTAATATCAACAAATCGATATTAATGACAAAGGTATGCCCACTTAGGTTACTCAGTACTAGATACTAAAAGTTACATCACCACTACCATTGAGGATTTAGAATAATATCCCATCATATATGAAAATGACAAACGTACCCTTATTTCCTCATGTCTCCTGTCAAAGGAAAATTCATTATCAGCCTTCAGAAATAAAATGGGAGTTTTTCTGAATTTGTTCCTACTTAACTGCCTTCAGCTTAAAATATTTTTATGTCAAAGAGACATATTTTGGGGTAACATATTCTGATTTCCTTAAATAACAAGATAAGAACATTGGAAGCTCATATGTTATGGTAACTGAGATGACAGATGATGTTAGCTTGAATAAAGCTTGTGACAATATAATGTATGTATAGGTTCAAGATAAATTAACAAATAGTCAACAAGACCTCTGATATATTGAATATACAAGATGATAAATATAGAAATATCGAAAGGGACTTCTTAATTGCTAGGTTGAGACCTGATATAAGAAAGACTAGACTAGAAACATTTTGGTGGTTTGAAGCAGTCAAATACTCTGATTTGGGCCTATTAAATTTGAGATGCTTATGAAACATATTAGCTGAGATAGCAAATATGTTGCATGGCAGAAAATCTAGAGTTTGGAGGAGTAACCAAGCTGAAGTTAAAAATTTGGAAGTCAATTAAGCATCAAAAATAATTATAGTCATGAAAATAGAGTAAGCAAAATTAAATAGGAAGGCATCTCTTGAAGGAAAATATATGAAAGGATATGTAAATATTGACTCAACTTTGGAATATCATAAAGTAAGAGATAACAAACCACTATGACTACAGTGAAATTAAAAAGATGAAACAACGAAGATGTACTAAAAATGATCACTTATTCAGTAATTTATTCAACAGACCTCTATTGAAGGCAATAGAAATATATGGAAAAGCAATACTGTTGTTGTCTAGACCTTTAGGGAACTGTAAAATATGAAAAAAATATGTTATGCCTATGTTGATGTCTAAATTATGATTCACCATGTATTCATATATAAGAAACAAAGGCACAATTAGAACAATTCAACTAGCTGTTTCCTTCTCAAATATATTAAGTACTTTCCTAATACAGTGATATTAATAACACAAGAAGCTAGGTCATAGAAAAATTAAGGACTACATTTAATAAAAATAGAAATAATTGTATTTAAACTTTAATTTGAATTCTGAATTTCTTTTATATTCTAAGATTCTGTAAAAAAGTAAACTATCCAAATAATATCAGACAAGTAAACAAAATTCACTATTTTGAATATGTATGGTCCAAGAATCAATTAAGCATAATTATCTTTACATGGACTTTTTTATTGTTTATTAAAGGAAAGTCAAGATTTTGACAGAGAAGGCAAAGAAATGTAAGTAAAACAATAAATCTCCATCTTAATGCTATATATAGTGATGATTCAACAAAATCATTCTTTAATTTTTATATGAAGAAAATAAAATGTTATACATCTGAAACTGCATTTAAATGTTCCTAGTACAATATTACCTATTTTTTTATTGAGCTAGTAACAAAACAGTACAGTAAATAAATCCATTGAAAAGTCAAGATGTCATTCCAATTTTTTAGACTTGAATAGTGTTTTGTTTTTGTTTTTGTTTTTTTTTTACTGTAGGCAGTTAAATATCTCCTACTGGGTTGCAAAATAATCCAAAAATTCAAGTATTTCCATGTATTTAAATAAGTAAATAATAAGAGCTTGAATTTCAATTTTACTTATAAAGTTTATTTGTTATTTGTAGGCTCTCAAGTGTGTTATTAGAAGATTCTAAGGTTGTTATTTATACACTTAAAATAAGTTTGATACTAGAATTTCCTGAAATCTCTAAATCATTATTTTCCAAAGAAACCTGGCCATTACTTGGTATAGCATATCCTTTAGAGGATATGGTTGGCAGATGAGTTAGGGGAAGAAGTTGGGATGTATGTGCATTGTTTTGAGTTGTCCAGAGTATGCAAATTTTGCTGCATTTATGTCAAACATAATTTTAGTGGTAATATTAAATTTATTTTACTTTTGTTCTCATTCTATTATAATTTTATAGGCTCCATTTTAAATTTTGACAGTATTTATCAATATCCAATACGTAAGGACTTCACTATCTCCTCCCTCCCCTCAATTTTCATTCACAGTGTGTTGTTTTGAGGTTTCTGTTGCTCTTCCTAAGTAGGATGAGGTCTAAAATTCTCCAAAGTAAAAAGAGTATTTTCAAAAGTCACTGAGATTTCACTGCCAACTATGACATTTTCTATTTCATACAGAAACTAGACACGTGGTAATAACAAAAGTAGAATATGGTAAAGCATATATCTTTCTGTTCAGTTGCTGCTATTACCAACACCAAGCACATTTCTTCATAGTCAGATTGACTAGGATAGAAATTATGGTGTTTATTCTCTGCAGCTTTTTAAAATGTGAGCCACATTCTTCAGTCCATCATTGTCCTGCCTAAAGTCCTACGGTGACTTTCTTCAAATCAGTATGAAGTCTAAAATCCTTGCCAATGGATTACAAAATTATATATGAAATAAATTATGTCTCTTCAACTAACCTCACACTGACCACTCTCCCATATTTTTTCTCACTGTTTCAGCCATTTTAGGTTCTTTCTTTTAAAGATTTATTTGTTTATGCATACAAGCTGGGGTGTAGGCCAGAGGTGTGGGGTGGTGAGAGGACTCACCAGAGACAGAATGGGGAACAGAACAGGAGGATCTACTGAAGTACACGACTGAGGGGAGCAGTGGGCAACATAGGAGAGGTCTGCTGCACCATGTGGGAATCTCCCTGGCCAGGTACTGAACTCATGCTGTAGTGGCTCTGGATAGCTTCATAGTGCTGCCCTTAACCCATTGCACCACCAGGGAGGCCCCCATTTTAGGTTCTTAATATCCACAAATATGCAAAGGACTTTCCACCTCAAGGCTTTTGACCTTATTACTTCCTCTTTTATGGGTGTTATTTTCCTATATGCTTATGTGCACTGTCCTCAAATTTCTGAATCACTACTTCACTGTCCCTTCTTTCAAGATAACTTTCTTTAACTATCATCAATGAGAACTACTCCCATCACATTTTACTTCAAAATACTGCTATTTATCCCTTTCTGACACAGTTCACGACTTGACATTAGATCAAAACTTGATTATATTTTTATTATCTTTTCACTTCAGTGTCACCCCTGAGAACAGGGTCTTTCCTTCCGTGTTCACTCTCATATTCATGGTACTTAGCACAGTTCCCACACAAGAAGGCACTCATAAAGACTATGTTCCATGAAGGGAAAAGACTCATAATGGTTAGCTTTTGGCACAATCCATGGTCATAAGAAATATTATAGAGTTTTGAGTGTATTACATTTATCTGCCACTATCCATGTTTGGGAAGCATTCCCATGACATCACCCTTTATCCCTCATACTTTATTTGAAGGCTAGAAGCCTCCAATCCAATATACCTGTCTGAGATCAGTCCCTATTATTGAATGAAAATGTGCCTAATGAGAAATATCCATGAGAAAAAATTATTCCATTTCATCCAGCTCCCTTTAAAAGAAACCATGCTATTTATTAATTCAAAATGATTTTATTTCTTGTTCATCTTATTTTGCACCGACTTTCCTGAAGGTCAGACTGGTCTCTTTTTAAAAATATTCTCAATCCCTGATATCGATACTTCTAAGAATGTAGTTCCATTTTAATATCAGCTCATGTGAATATCAAATGAGTGTGCATAAGCTTCTCCCACAGCAGAGTTTTGACATTAAGAAAATTAAAATATGCCCTAATCATAGAATGTTTTAACTGTTGTCTGACATTTTAAAGGATTTTCTCATGAATTTCAGAATAGATTACACTCCTGGATAGCTTCTCGGGTATAAAAAATAATCTTCTAAGTGATTTAAACTTTATTTCTAATTTATATAGAGAAGGTGTGAAAGGCAGAGAGAGCGAGAAAAAGAGAGTTTTCTCTATTTGTCTTTACCTCACAGGAAACCAAAGATTTTTTTTTCTATTATAAAATCATACATAGCTTGTTATTACAATTTACTTGAGTCCTATAGGACTATAATAGACTTATTGTAATAGACTTATTGTAATAGGATTTTTTTTTTGCAAAAAAAAAAAGGCTTTTTTGCAAAAGCCTTGGGGGAAGAAATTCCTAATTTTTAAAAACACTCATGCAGAGGGATTTTTAATTATCCTTAGGGTATTCTTTTTTTGTTTGTTTGTTTTATGAGAGAATTCAAAATTACAGTATTTCTCTCTGACCAGTGCTAAACAAGCTGAGGTCATTATATTCTCATGTGGCAGTTTTACATCTCTGAGTGATGCTTGCTATTTAAAAGTATTAACGTTTACATATATACATTTTAAACATATATCTCATGTTTTAACATGAGTCCTAGATTTTTCTATATTATCTACTGAAGATAAATTTATTCCTTACATTGAACCTACGGGGTCAGAAAAGACTTTATATAGTTTTTAACTTTTAGAGTGTCTCCAATCTTGATATTTGGACTTATATAGACCAGCAGTTCTAAACCACTTGAAGTTTCCACAGCAGTTGGAATGTGAACAGATGAAACAGTAAAAGATGAGGCACAATCAGAGGCCCTGGTAAGGACTTTGACATTCATGAGAAGATTTATCAGACATGCCTTTAAGTATTACTTGGGCTGCTCTGTTAAGAATTGTTTCACTTATAGGAGGAATATAGGGGAACTAAATAAGAGATTAGGAGGAGAAAACAACAACAACAAAACCCACAAAAACTAGCAGGTAACCATAAATGAGAGACATCCAAAGAGGGAGGGGGAGGATAAGGGTTCAAAATGGTGGAGAAAAGAGCACAAGGGACTATGGTGATGGTTCAAGGGTGAATTGGTGATGGGTAAACGGGGGATACACAATAATGTAAAAGATATAAATAAAATTAAATTAAGTTAAAAAAATAATTGGTTGCACTAAAAAACAAAACAAAACAAACAAAAAAGCTGGCAACAACAAATGCTAGCAAGGATGTGGAGAAAAAGGAACAATCTTACACTGCTGGTGGGAATGCCAGCTGGTTCAACCACTATGGCAAGCTTTGTGGATGACCCTCAAAATTCTCAAAATGGATCTACTATGTGATCCAGTAATTCCACTCCTGGGAATATACCTAAAGGACACAAAAACGCTAATTTGAAGGGAAGCCTGCACTCCTATGTTAATTGCAGCACTATTTACAATAGCTAAGATTATGGAAACAAACTAAATGCCTCAAAATAGATGAATGGATCAATAGATGTGGTATATATTCACAGTGGACTACTACTCAGCCATCAAAAAAGACAAACTCTGGCTATTTGTGGAAACACGTATGGAGCTGGAAGGGATTATGCTAACTGCAATATGTCAGAAGGAATAAGAAAGACATCAGATAGTCTCACTAATAAGTTTAATATAGGGAAACTGAACAAAGGATCAGGAAAAAGACAAAACTTGCCGGCAAATCATAGAGCTGAGGCATACAGCAGGGGAGAAGGAGAGAGGTGGGCAATACAGGGGAGGGAAGAGCTCAAGAGACTGTGGTGAGGTTTCATGAGTGCCATGGTGGTGAGAGAAATATGGGAACTACACCTGAGGGGAGAAATCAAACATTGTATGAAAACAATGATGGTAAGAAAATAAAAACATTTTTAAAAAATTGGTTATAGTAGCAAAGTAAAAGCAGGAAGATCTATCCTGGCTATTGCTATATATAGGCAAAAGATACTATATATATAGGCAAAATATATAGAATTTCTTTCTACATTTTTTAAAAAATTTATATTCTACCTCAATTTTACCAATTGCTACTCATTCTGTAAGTTTCTGATTCCTCTCAATTGCTTTGTGAAACTAGTTCTCTTATCAACGTCTATAGACATGTGCACAATCTAGCAAATTTACTCATACTCATCCTGTTGGCTTCCATAGTACTTAGGGTTTATTTTTGTCAGGAAATCATTTACTATAACCCATTATTTATTTCCCTTCATAAACTGTAGTCTTCTTGGAGGCAAGAATTCTTTATTGCATATGTACCTCAAATGATTAGTTGAATATAAAAGGTGAAATTAATGCTGTCATAATGCATTAAATAGTCTAATCAGAGTCCACCAAATAAAGTAAACTTGATAACTGACAATGTATTTACTTTTTCTTCAAGAAATAATGCAGCTTGAGTAAATCATTTAAAAAACGTATCTAAAGCAAGGGAATTACCAGTTATTATGATATCATGACATAAACCTAAAAATTATGATTTCTTTTAATAATAATTTCTCAACTTAATCTGTTTCAGTCTTTTTTTTTTTTTTTTTTTAGATTTTATTGATTTATTCATACAAGAGGTGGAGTGTGGGCTGGGGGCGGGGGAGCAGTGAGAGGATTCACCAGAGACAGAGCAGGGAGCAGAACAGGGGGACTGGCTGAAATATACTGCCTAGGGGAGCAGTGGGCAAGACAGAAGAGGTCTGCTGTACCATGTGGGTCAGCTCCCTGGCCAGGGATTGATCTCATGCTGCAGTGGCTGCTGATGGATTCATAGTGCTGAGAGTTAATCCCTTGGGCCACCAGAGAGGCCCCTGTTTTAGCCTTTAACATAAATTCTAAAACAATGACATTTGCCAGAAATTTTGCAACCTTCTTAAGCATCTCAACTTCATTCCTATGAAGGATAGAAATGTCAATAAATTTGTTTGATATAATTCAATAATAAAACTAAAGAAAATATTTAGAAAACTATGAAAAATAATTTTCTGTATTAAGATAGATTACATTTCATTTAACATTTTAATTTCCTTATTAAGTTGAATATATATATTTCCCTATTATATATAGTGAGAGTAAGAGATATACATATGCTTACATACATGCACATTTTGTATATACATACCTATGTTTGCACACATATGCATAAATATCAGCTGAGTACATATGCAAACATGTGTAAACCTGTTTGTTATTAATGATTTCAAAATCAGCTATAAAGGAATGCCACAAAAATATGCCAGTTGGTAGTCTTACCATATATTTTATTTTATCTACCATCTAATATTGCCTATTTCTATTCATCTTTTTTCCCTATCATCTTTGTCGGACTATGATATCATTTTCTCTAAAACAAAGACATGTTACCTGGATTATATTCTAATTTTTCTTTACACAATAAATCAGAATTTCAAATGACTTGCGACATTTCTCAAAGTACACTTGGAATATTCTGTAAAAAGAAATGCATTATTATATTTTATATATAAATAATATATACACATGAATTCTTACCATGAATATGACTTTATTATTAAATATCTCTATGCTTTAATCTGTAAAATGGACTAATTTTAGCTTGTATTTTAGAGTGTTCCTCAAGTGAGAAAATTGTTGTAATGTGCTGGAATATAATTTAGTATATGTGAGTATCAAAATTTAATTGTTAAATTTTCATGTTTTATAGTATACTTTAGGTTTATAATATTTGATGTAAAATACAATTTTACATTTTCAAAAATGTAATATTTTTGATCAATTTTAACCATACCAATAGTATGTAAAATAAGAGAATTCATCTGAAACAAATACAGTCTGTAAAGCAGAATGTAAAATGCCATGGTGATTTTTCACTGGGAATATTGTTTGCCACATATTTGAACATCAATAATAACATTAAGAGTAGTCTTTTTTAGAATATGCCAAACTTCATAAAAACAGAAGTGATTTTTTTCCCTGTTACAATTTTTACATAATTTAATCAGGAAAATATTGTTAAAATATGTTTTCTCATATGCTGCAAAACCTGGTAGATGAGAGTCCTTTTGAAATTTGTATCTTTATCTTATTGTGTTTAATAGGATTGAAAGAAATTTATACAATATTTACCTATGAAGTACCATGACTCTAAACACAAAGCAAAAATTTGGTTTTAATTAATTTCTGAAACGTTTTACATCTTCTAAACATCTAGAATATTATTTTGCTATCATCTTAGACTCTACATGGTTGCTTTTGGAAGAATCTAGTAGAAAAATTTATCAAAGATGCTTAGTAATCAACCAACAGGGATTCAGATCTCTAATCCTTGTATCACTCTCATTTTGATTAAACCACAATTCTGTTTAAATCTACCTCTCCTAGTCCATAAATGAATTCACACATCTGAACAAGGCTACAGTCAAAAATGATAACACTGTGTTGACTGGTCTCTATGGATTTGCATTTTTATCTCTTACCATGAAATCCAAGTTAGGTCCCAGTGGTGCCAACCAATGGCACCTTTCACACATTTCCTTAATGACTACTTCATCATTTTTCCTGGCTTCTCAAACTTCCAACCTCACTTTAAGTTAATGACATCCCATTCTACTTAAATGAATCAAATAAATATAACAGATAAGGAATTTTACAAGCTGAGCCCCTTATCCATTTATATATCTGCATTTATATGTATCTTTGCTATCTTGTTTCTTTGGATAGGTTATTTATGATCTAAATAATAACAACTCATACCTTTGTGCACTTGATTACAGTCTCTTTCACTGATTTAAGAACATGGTTTGGCAACTGTCCTACATTTCTTATTGCTTCAAAATTTCCCAGCCTAGAAATTAATTTTTATTATCAAAGAATTGTGCTGTTTGTTCCCATCTTAAACAAACTGTTTGACCTACTTTCTTCTCTGATTAATGACATAGTTATCTTCTACTCTTTGGAGGAAAACACTGGAAAAAGTTGTCTTTATTCATAGTCTTCAATTCCTCTTATCTTCATCTCTCTTAAACTTCACCCAATAAGCTTCTTACTCCCAATTGCTCGTTTTAATATTACTTGCATGTCTTACAGATTGTTTTTCATGTGTACATGTCAGGGTGTGAAAATGAATTGCCCAAAATATACTTATGTATATGTATTGTAAATAAATCAAATTTGATTTAAAAAAAAAAAGGTTGTATCTTGGGAATCATCTTATGTGGAAAGAGAAAATCACTTTCCCTTCTTTATTTTCCTCCTGCATTTAGGTTGTTCTCAGTTTTAGTTACTGCTCCTATATCATGTCCCCAACCTCTAACTTTAGAGATGCCTCCACTGCTCATTATTTTTATCTCCCCTTCACTGTCTGCATAGTGTTTAAGTAATCACAGTCCTATACTTTTAAACATCATAGATATATAGATACCTGAATAGATATAGATAGAATAAATATATGGTGGATAGATGATAATGATAGATAACAGATGATAGAGAGGGTACAGATGATAGATAGATAATCTCTAAATTGATGTGTCCAGCACAGTCTACTCCTTGAACTTAATATGCTTACCCAACTGCCTATTTGACAGTTTTACCTCGGTGTCTGATAGGAATCTCAGTCTTAACACTTCTTAAACTCATCTCCTGTTAGTTCATATGCAAATGTACTTCACTTTCAACATTTTGCATCTTAGTTAATAGAAAATACAGCTTCAATAATAATAATAATGGTTTAAGTCAAAAACCTCAGTATCTTCTTTGACTTTCCTTTTTCATGGTTAATATCCATTTGTTCACAAATCCTATTAGCACCAGCTTCAAAATATATCCAGCACATTCGTTTCTCAGTATCCCTGTTGCTATAATCTTTATCCAATGAACTGAGATCTCACAATTCCGTTATTGAATGAGGCCCAGACAAGTCATTCTGAATTTGCCTTGTCTGTGGGACACTCTATTCTTAACACTTCAGACAGAGGGATTATCAGCTTTTTTAAAAACAAAAATCATAATTAGCATTCAAAATCTATTCATGTTTAAAGTGCTTAGTGTGATAAGATTTGGAGATATATTTTTCATGGAGATATATATATATATATATATATACACATATATACATATATATATATATATCTCTCCATGAAAAACTGTCACTGAAATCAACACAGAAATCTGTTTAAATTATAAATCATATGATGTTCTTCATATGCTTTCTTCTACACACAGAGTAAAAACCAAAAAGAATCCTTTGATCTAGGAGGCAGTACATAATTTGGCTTGTCACTTCCAAGAGTTGATGTTCTATCCTAGAGTTCTCCCCTCTTTCACATAACCCTAACAAAACTGGCATCTATTCTTCATCAGACACCCCCATTCACTAAGATCCCATTCACTTACTGTCTCCACCTCTAATATTTTATTTCATCTTACAAAGCTAGTTTCTTACCACCCCCAGCTCTTTACTCAAAAGGCACCTTCCCAATGATACCTTATAGAACATCCTCACTAAAATTGAGGTCCATACCCTTTCTCTGCTTTGTGTTTCTGCTGTATATATTCTATATATAGCAATAGTAATTCTGTATAAACTTCTGTTACTATGCATACTATTGCTGCATGCTATATAAATCATTACGTATTTTACTTATCAGTGACAATTCCCCTTCTAGAATTTAAGGTCCATGAAAACAATGTATTTTGGTTTGCTTTGACTCATTGTTCTATCTGAAGTGCCTACAATAGGTAATGGCTTATAGTTGTTGGATAAATAACTGATTAAAGACTTTATAAGGTAAGGCCCATACAATTTTAAACATGGTGTCTTTATATATAATAATTACTATTCTACATATCATTATTTTTATTATATATGTTATTCTTTGGCTACCACTTCCAGCCAGCAGTTACTTAGACTGCCAAGAATCATGTTCTTAGATTTTATATATAACTCTCCCTACCTATTGGTACTGTTAGTTCCTCTCCTGCCAGTCTTCCTTTATGTTCCTCTTTTCATTTCATTTCATACCATCTGCGTCCTAGAATACTGACTATACAAACAGTGGGATGAGGAAGACATTCTATAATGTGAAATGTAGAAAAATTATTATTAGTCTCATAATTTCTAAAGAGTTGACAAATAGTTTCAAAGAACCCCTAAAGTAATTATCTTTCCATATTTTAACCACATTGTTTTGACGTCATTCACCTTGTGCAGATTTCCTGTCAATTCAGATTTACTAGTACAATTTTATTATGTTTGTGAACATTTAAAAATCTGCTTTTCATGCTTTGCTTTGTATGTTGTGTCCCTGATTTCAAACAAACACTATTACTCAGAACTATTTTTGATGTGTTCTAAATCTTTCATAATTTAAATCAAAAATGTTCATTCTAAGAGCATTAAAGAATCATAAGACAGGCCCTCCGGGGAACAATGGGTTAAGCACAGCATTGTGGAGCCCTTGGCAGCTGCAGTACAAGTTCACTGCCTGGGCTGGAGAGAGCCCCACATGGTGCAGCAGACCTCTCCTGTCTCATCTGCTGTTCCCGTCAGCAGTGTATTTCAGTCAATCTGTCTGTTCTGCTCCCCAATCTGTCTTTGGTGAGCCCTCTCACCGTCCCACACTTCTGGCCTGCACCCCAGCTTGTATGCATAACTAAATAAATCCTTACAAAAAAAGCTAAAAAAAATAAGAATTGATATATAAAAAAAAGAGTCACAAGACAGGAAAATGTGAGTAGGAATTTCAGTCAAAGTTATGGTATCATTTATCTCTAAGCAGTATCCTAAATTCCGCCCTCCCTCTTCCCCTGGATTAAGGCATGGATAAGCAACAGAGATTCCTTCCTCTCTCCCATACTCACGATGAAGGCACTTGGAAAATTTTAAGGTTTTTCCTTAAAATTTTATTTTTCTTATTAACATTTTATTAACATTATTTAACATTTTAAGTCTGATTTTTGTTAAGATTATAGCTTGTTCTATAATCAGACACCTAACAATTTTCTTTTAAAAAGAAGCTTTTTAAAGAAAATCTTAAATATTGAACTGGTTATTGAAAAGCTACAAGAAAGGCTTCTGACATGCTACACTGAAAAGGAAAAATGCAGTGTCAAAATGTGTGTGAAAGAACAATTTAAA
This sequence comes from Scalopus aquaticus, assembly GCA_004024925.1. Taxonomy (NCBI): domain Eukaryota; kingdom Metazoa; phylum Chordata; class Mammalia; order Eulipotyphla; family Talpidae; genus Scalopus; species Scalopus aquaticus. Next base: position 48,039 of record PVIJ01004696.1, on the reverse strand, counting down.
TATATAATCAATGTTACATAGCATGATTTATTTTCTACTAATTATATATCACTTATTTTTTTAACAAGTAATTACACATAAACAAGATGACAAAATATCTTTACACTATGTTTTTGTTAATTCTAACCATAAGAAAGATACACAAAGAAGCACAAAGGATGGAAAGATTCAAATACAATTTGAAAGGTCCACTGCCCTTAGAAAATCTTAGGAAAAAACTTACAGTGAATGTTGGGTTGTACTACAGAACAGGGAGTAGATCAAGAGGATGTGGTATAGACACACACTGGAATACTACTTCAGCAATCAAAAAAGTTAAACCATGTCATTTGCTGCAATATGAATGGAACACAAAAGAATAATGTGTGTGTGTGTGTGTGTGTGTGTGTGTGTGTGTGTGTGTGTGTGTAGAAGAAGTGGGGTACAGAACAGAAATGCAGGGGTAGGAGGATTCACTAGAGACAGAGTGGGGAGCAGTACAGGCTGATTTACTGAAATACACTGATAAGGGGAGCAGTGGGCAAGACAGGAGAGGTCTGCGGCACAATGTGGGTTACCTGCCTGGCCGGTGATTGAATTCAGGCCAGCCTTAGAGGTGATAGTACTGAGACTTAAACCCTAGGCCACCAGAGAGGCCAACAAAAGAATAATGTTGAAGGAACTAAGTCACAAATATGTGGAATGTAAAGTAACTAAATTAATAGCAAGATAAAGAAAAGCTAAAATTGTGCCTCCCTGGTGGCGCAATGGGTTAAGTGCAGCACTGTGAAGCTATCCAGAGCCACTGCAGCACGAGTTCAATCCCAGGCTAGGGAGATTCCCACATGGCGTAGCAGACTTCTCCTGTCTCACCCACTGCTCCGCTCAGCAATATACTTCAGTCAATCTGCCTGTTCTGCTCCCCACTCTGCCTCAGGTGAATCCTCTCACCACTCCACACCTCTGGCCTATACTCCAGCTTATATGCATAAATAAACAAATCTAATAGAGTTTGAAGCCCAGCCGGGGAGAATCCCACATGGTGCGGTGGACCTCTCCTGCCTCGCCCGCTGCTCCCCTCAGCAGTATATTTCTGATCTGCCTGTTCTGCTCCCCACCCTGTCTCTGGTGAACCCTCTCTCGGCCCCACGCCTCTGGCCTGTATACCAGCTTGTATGTATAAATAAATAAATCTTAAAAAAATAATAATAATAAATAAATAAATCTTAAAAAACAAAGCTAAAAACTACCACTTCTTGACCACAGAACTGAGACACCAAGTGGGGAGGGGTGAGGGAGGGGGAGAAACAGAGAGGGAGGGAGGCAAAATGGTCTGTGGTGGTAGAGTATAGGCAAGTTAGTGGTGAATGCACTATGGTGATAATAACTGAGGGGATACCCCAATGTTATCTCCATTAAAAAACAATTAAAAACTAATATTTATACTAAAATAATCTGATAAATATGAGTAAGTTTGTAGATTTTCATGACTAAGGCCCACCTTCTCTCAATACCAAGTATCTGATGATAACAGCAGATCCCTTTGATCAAAGAGGTGTTTGAAAACATGGAATAACTGAAATGAGAACACATGATTATGCATCATTTATATATATTCAAGGTAATAGTCTTTACCACTATTGATGTTCCTTTGTCAGTTGGAATTCACTTACTATTGACAAGTAAATTTCATCCTAAAATATTATCTAAACATTTTTATAAACAACTTTGTGGTATTTTTGTACCTTTTAATGATAGCTAGTATTGAGTATATTCATCATAGTCAACACTAAAAGCAAAAGAATTTGGCTTGAGAGGCTAACTTTATCTCAATATTTCATCATTGGTACCCTAATAGACCATGCCCAGTACTATACAAAGTCAAATGAGCTAGGAAAATATTTCTACATGTAATTATCTTCAATTGGGTTTGTCTGTATTTTCTATTAATTTTTGTTTGTATATTTTGTTATTATATATATTATTGTATTATATATAATAATAATGTTATTATATATTATATATATTATATATATATTGTTATTATATATCCACATGCATGTGTATGTGCTTACATATAGCTGTGTTGTTCTTCAAAATCACAAGTGACATAATCAGATAAACTTCAATAACACATTCTTAAGCTTGCATTTGTCATTTCCTACACAGCAAACCAGAGAAAGCACTGCCTATTTTCCAGCAGTTAAAAAGTATCCCTTCTGACTTGCTCAAAGAAGTAGCTTTAAGAAATAAAAACTTAGTAAGCTTTCAGCATTACAAAATTAATAACATTTCTCAGTGTTCTCTGACCATTTTATTCTTTTAACATTTTGACTCAACTATGGAGTTTAGACTATATGAGAGTCAACAAAATAAATATCATCTGAGGCAATAATCTTTCACTAGAGTCAAGCTGAAAGTCAGTCGTTTGGGGAGATTGAATCTGTCATAACACCGGACTGCTTTCTTATCAAGTCATTCTTTTTTAATAGGAGTAAAATCTTAAAGGGGATGGAAACAAATTAAATGAGGTTTATCAGTATTTCCTTCAAGATGTTATTGTGCTGTCTTCATAGGGGGAAGATTTCAAAAGAGAAAGCAAACAGAATGTTGTGTCTGAAAGAAGTAATTAAATCCTCAATTTGCCTACAATCATTTATTTGTAATGGTAGCAATTCCAAATTTGATTAATAGCATGATCTCCTTCTGGTAATTAAACATCCTGCCAAATTTCCTAAAATTAAGATGTTTACAAAAAGCCCCACAGACTTCCAAAGCTTTATGAAGAATTTCTCAAGATTAAGGTTCTAATAAAATTTCATAACTAATATCATTTGTGCTCCTAGAGAAGAGCAAGATGATTGGAGTTTTCCATCTCACTGAAGATGAGAGCTGGGGGCACATTTTCATTATTTCATGAGACTTTTCCCTGGCCACACCTTCATGCAGCCCAGACATTAGGAGAAGTAGTACCTTTGGCCATAATATACAGAATAGCAACATGTACAAAACTGTTACATAACAGTTGGTCTTAGAATTGGTGCTAACTTTCTTAGGTTCTTTATTGTTTTTTTAAACAATATGGTTCTACAAAATATTTATATCATTAAGTAATCTCAAAAATGACATGAATATCTGTTCCAAATCCATTGTTGCAGAACAATGATGTCAATTGATAAGGAAAAAAAAGCAAGAATAGGAAAGTCAGGAAACAAAAACAGAATAAAGCAGCAGAAATACAGTATTGAGTGAGGAAAGAAGGAGCTAAAGCACTCAAAAATAAATAGAAAAAGAGTAATGGACCAAAAAGTAAGAACAAAATTAACTTTTGTTCCTCGAGAAAACAAGTTATCTTTGTTGCCTACACCTAACCTACATTATCTAATTGTTATTTATAGATATAGAATTTATGCTGACCACAGTCTCATTTACTTTTCATGAATTCAACCCAGTAACACTTGTTTCAGCAAGTATTAATGAGTTATCAGCCACTTAGTAAAATTGTTTGAAAATAATTAAAGAAAACCTCCATGCAAAATTTTTTTAGTGAAAACAGATTCAAAATAGTCACTATAAATTCAAGAATAAAAATCCCATAGGCACAGGTTTACTGTACATTAACATTTCTACTTCCTTCTTTTATGATTAAAATAAAAGCTAGTGATTAAAATGAGACATACAATGGACATATTTAAAGAGCAGTGTTGCTTAAGTAAAAACCTAAACATGGAGAAACTGACATGTGTGAATTAAGACATTCTTACAGAAAATAGTAATTCCAAATATTTAATCTGAAGATTAACCATTAATTCAAAATTTGACACCCAAATAGCAATATATTTTTTATGGAGTTAGGAAAGGAAGGAACTTGTCTCCAAGTTATGATTTTCTTTTTCCACTTCCTATATACAAATTTATTTCGTTCAGTTAACTCTTGATTATCTGTACTAATAGGAAAAGGAATTTCTGTAGAAAACATAGAGTTATATGTTCTAGTAAGTATCTTCCACATCAATAAAGCTTCATCCAGAAATAAATAGAAAAGAGATATTAGGAGTAGTTATTGAATTCCCATATTTCCCTTCATTCACTTTGATATTTGAACTCTCCTTGCTTAAATCCATGGAAAACAAGGAGACTTCCAGAGAAGCAAACATTGTTTTTTTGATCGACAACCAAAAGTAAACCGAAGAACAAAATAGTATTTCCAAGTAGAAAGAAATCAAATAGTAAGGACAATATATACTACATTATTTTTTAATTTAAATAATTTTTAAAGAAAATAATAGAACTTGAAAATATTAGAAATAAATGTCAATTTTGATCAGTGCAGTTAAATTGCCCATTACCCTCCAAAATGTTTCTGTGCATTTTTTACAAACAAGGACATTTTCTTACATAATCATAATATAACCATCAAAATAAAAAAAAATTAACATTAATGTTACTGATAAATATTCACAGTGTTATCTCTAAAACATAGTGACTTAAAACAACAAACTTTTTTAAATAATACTTTATTTATTTTTGTTATTCATACCTTTTGCATTATTGTGTGGTCCCCATAAGTTACCCACCACCTGTTCACCTGTGGAACCATCAACATAGTCCCCCGTGCTCCCCTCTTCCCCCTCTTGAGCCCCTCCTCTCCCCTCCTTCCCTGCTGAGTGTCTCTTTCTTATTTGGCTCCCCTATATTCCTGTTATAAGTGAAACCATTCGATAATTTTCTCTTTCTTTCTGGCTTATTTCAGTGATCATGATCCCTCCTAGATCCATCCATGTTGCTGCGAATTGCATGTGTTTGTCTTTTTTGAATGCTGAATAGTATCCCATTGTGTCTATGTGCCACATCTTTTTGATCCAGTCATATATTTTTGGGCATCTGGGTTGTTTCCATATCTTAGCTATTGTGAACAGTGCTGCAATAAACATGCGGGTGCATGTATCCTTTCGGATTAGTGTTTTTGTGTCCTTTGGGTAGATTCCCAGTAGTGGTATTGCCGGGTCAAATGGGAGTTCCATTTCTAGCAGTTTGAGGAAATGCCATACAGCTTTCCATGGTTGGATCAATTTGCATTCCCACCAGCAGTGTAGGAGAGTTCCTTTTTCTCCACATCCTCGCCAACATTTGTTGTTACTTGTTTTTTTAATGTGCGCCATTCTCACTGGTGTGAGGTGGTATCTCATTGTGGTTTTCATTTGCATTTCCCTGATTATAAGTGATGTTGAACATTTTTTCATATACCTGATGGCCATTTTCTTTTCTTCTTTGGAGAAGTGTCTTTTTAGCTCTTCTGCCCAATTTTTGACTGGGTTGTTGACTTTGTTTTTGTTGAGTTGTGTGAGCTCTTTGTAGATTTTTGTTATCAGTCTTTTATCGGTTGTATTGTGTGCAAAGATCTTCTCCATTAGTAGGGTGTCTGTACCAAAAAAATCAAGTACCTGGGAATAAACCTAACAAAAGAGGTAAAGGACTTATACAAAAAAAAAAAAAAAAAAACCTACAAGCCGCTGTTAAAAGAAATAGAGGAAGACACAAAAAAATGGAAAGACATCCCCTGCTCATGGATTGGAAGAAACAACATCATCAAAATGGCCATCCTTTTTATTTTTTTTAGTTTAAAAATGTCTGTGGGTCAGTAATCTGGGTGTGGCTTAAGTGGGTCTTCAGTTGGGTCGTAATGAGGCAGTCACAATATTCTTTTTTTTTTGTGGTCTCGTCTGAAAACTCAATTAAGTAGTATGTGATCTCAAGTTAATTCAAATGATTGTTGCTAGAATTCAATTACTCAGAGGTTACTGTACTTAGGGATTCAGTTTTCCTTCAGTTATTATTCAGAGCCTTCTCTACATCTTTGCCATATGAGTCTCTTCAAAGATAGGTTGACACATGGCAGCTAACTTACACCAGAGAGAGAAAGTAAAAGAGTAAGATATCATGCAAGATGGAAACCTCATTCTCTTTGAAACTTAATCTTGGTAAATGCATCCTTCACTTTTGCTATATTGTTTTTATTGGAAGTGAGTTTCTAGGTTAAGTTTATAATGAAAAGGAAAGAATTACACAAAAATGTGTACACTAGGGAAAGGAGTCACTGGGAGCATCTCAGAGAATGCTTATTCCAACACACCATCCTCAGATTCACTTTAGGTTTTATCAAAGATTTAGAGTATGTCATTTATAACAAAAGGTTTCCATTTAGTATAATCCAGTACACTTAAATATTTGTTTCCTTTTTGTCCTTCAGTGTGGAATATCGCTCAGTCTTAGATTTCCATGACATTAACACTTTTGAAGGTTATAGGTAATTTATTTTGTAGAATTTCCTTCTATCTGTTTTTGTCTAATATTTCCTCATGGGATTTAAGTTATGCATTTCTGTTAGAAATATTACAGGGGGCCTCCCTGGTGGCACAGTGGTTGAGCGCTGCGCTGTGGAGCTGTTGGCAGCACGTGATGCAAGTTCGATGCCCAGCGGGGGAGAATCCCACATGGTGCGGCAGACCTTTCCTGCCTCACCCTCTGCTCCACTCAGCAGTGTATTTCTGATCTGCCTGTTCTGCTCCCCACTCTGTCTCTGGTGAACCCTCTTGATGCCCTATGCCTCTGGCCTGTACCCCAGCTTGTATGTATAAATAAATCTTTAAAAAAAAAAGAAATATTATAGGATTGGAGATTTTTTTTTCACCGCATCTATCAATTGTTACATGATATCAATATACATCATTATTGATGATGTTCACTTGAATCATATATTATCTGATAGTTTTTTTCCACATAAAGTTAATGTTTTAGTCCCTTGTAACTAACATATATTTGATGGGGTGATATTTTGAATCTATACACTATCCCATTCCTCTTAAACTCTCAAATTATTTATTCTGTGTGTGTGTGGGGGGGAGCTCATGGCTTTCTACTTTATTCAAAGTAAAATAATATTATGATTAGTCTGTCATTTCAGATAATAAAACTATATTGAAAATTGGAGGAAAATGGCTAAATAATGTGGATTGTATATTGTAGCTTTAACTTCACATGATATTTGAATTTTTTCCCATATTATACATGAATTATTATTATGGTATATTCCACTAGAGTAAAAAGGAACCACATAATAATGTTTGTTTGGCATAGTGGTTAAAATTTAAATCCAACTGATGCTTTGGAAAATTTTAAGTTTACAAAGAAATAGTACCTAAAAAACATTTTTCATGGTGTGCATGGAGTGATGATAATGATGACAACTCATGGAGCAAAACATAGAATTTCTTTCTAGGATATCTGTGGTCTGCTCATGAGAAGCACCTGTTAAGAGGAGTTTCCTTGAAGTACCAAAAAGATAATGTATCTCTAAGAGCAGTCTAAGTCATAGCCTAATAGGAAAGCCCAGGGGAACGTTGTCAAGCCCTGGAATTATGCAATGTGATGAAATAATTAAGGTGAGAGAATGCATCTCAAATGCTGACTAAAAGGATCAAGTCACGAAGCATACTTGATGTTAATCTTGGATACAACTTGGAGGCTATGAATGCCCAAAACAGTTCTCTCTAAGGAGGTGGCATTTGAATTACCACTTTTCTTAGTTATCACATTACAAAATACAGTCATAGGTAGCGTACACAATATGCATTTATTTCTCACAATTCTTTAGACTAGGAAGTCCAGAATCAACATATCAGGTAGGTAGGTTTTGTTGGAAATTCTCCACCCTTGGCTTATAGGTGATTGCCATCTCCCCATGTGTCTTCCCTTGCTGGGTTCATGTGGAGAAAGAAAAAACATGTCTTCTCTTTGCCTTCTTAGGAAATCAACAGAGTTATTGAATTAGACCCCTACCTTTGTGATTCATTTTATTTTTTAAAGATTTATTTATTTATGCATACAAGAACTAGGGAATTGGTGGTGGGCTACCCAAGGGGAATACAAGGGGAATACAAGTTATTGAGGAAATATGTATAATTGCTAAATGTAGCAGTGTATGTATTTTCCTCAATAACTCCTAAGAAGTCATAGAATATATACTGTGTTCCTTTTTTAATAAAGTGTATTAAAATGTAAAAAAAAAAAAGAAGAACTAGGGTGTAGGCCAGAGGTGCTATAGATGGGGGCGGGGGGGCTGGGCAATAGGATTCACCAGAGACAGAGTGGGGAGTAGAACAGGTGGATCTACTGAAATACACTGCTGAGGGTAGTAGCAGGCGAGACAGGAGAGGTCTGCTGCACCATATGCAGGTTAGCTCCCTGACCGGGGATTGAACTCATACCAGAGTGGCGGTGCAATAGCTTCATAGTGCTGATACTTAATCCCTGTGCCATCAGGGAGGCCCATATCTTTGTGATTCAACTTAACCTCAGTTACATTCTAAAGGCTCTATTTCCAAATACAGTCACATAAGAGGTTAGGGCTTCAATATATGAATTTTTGTTTTTTGGTGGAGTTGTGAAAATTAGTTCATATTATTTCTAGAAGAAGCATATACTCTGAAAGAATACGGGAACAGGACTAACTGGAGGCCTAGCGGTTAAGTGTCAGCGCTTTCACTGCTATTCTCTCCGACCAGAGAGATAACCCACATATGACACAGCAGACTCTCCTGTCTCACCACTGCTCCCCTTAGCAGTATATTTCAGTAAGTCTGCTTGTTTTGCTCCCAACTCTGTCTCTGATGAATTCTCTCCCCCCCCCCATATCTTGCCTATACCTCAATACTTCTACACAAAAATTATATGTGTTTGTATGTATGTATGTATGTATATATGTTTTCACCTAAAAAAAATAATGTAAAAGAGTAATACTTTAGGAATTAAAAATAGGAAGGGCAAAAATTTACAGATATGGATCAAGGATCAACTGATGTGTTCCAGTGACAGGAAGCAAACCTATTTGACTTAGAGTGAAAAACATAATAGGGAAGTAAAAAAAATAAATCAGTTCTAAAATATAGCCTGGTCAATATCATATTGGTATATACAAACATAACTGTGTTTAGACTTTATTCTAGACTGATGGCAGCCATTGAAGCATTTAATCTAAGTCAGAAAATAATTACATTGGCTGTTTTGTGGAGAATTGTCTATTAACAGAGTAAGAAAAGCACAATAAATATCACTAGGAAGTCCAAAACTGACCTTTATATCAATGGCTAATATTCTTCTGCAGTTGATTTTTTTCCACAGTCTATGATAAATATATTTTGACTGAACATTCACATTAGAAATTCAACAGCTCTAGTATCAACTAGAAATCCATAAAATTATATATTTTTAAAATTTAAATTGCTCTATAATTTTATAGGGTATTTAATGCTTTGGACTAGACATTTGTGACTGCACATCTACTCATTCGTGTTTGAGATATCCTGCTGTGCATGTAAATTTCCTCTGGGGAAAATTGCTCATTTTGGCATATTTGTTAGATCTCGATATAATCATGCCATTTAGCAGATTCCCAACTTTCAAGAGGTGGAGTATTGATTCTTGACAAAGTATAACATTTGTGAAAGGATACTGTATCTTCCTTCTTCCTGTATATATTGGAATGGTACTTAACTGTAACTCATTTATAAAACCAAGGAAGTACAACAATAAGAAAATATTCAGAAACTTGTGATTTTCAAATTAAGATCAATATCTCATTGTAGTTGGATTTATGTTTATCTATGGTCTGCTCTGATCTCTCCTAATGTAGGCCAAAAAAAAAAAAAATGTAGACAAAACACTATTGTGATGAAAAGCAGAGGGAGGACACATATCAATTCCGATTATTTTGTGTTGAAGAGATAAGTAAAACTAATTCTACATTTGCCGCTATTCTTGAAGTCAGAAACTTAGAAAATGACTGAAATTACAAAATATGGAATTGTTGAGGACTGAGTCAATCTCATGAATGTAGTGTGATATCATTATGGGGGAAGAGTAGGATGATACAGCTACATGTCCAAAGGTGATACAGCTACACCAGCAAGGTCTTTTCCGCCACACCACAGTGAACCACAAACCACAGGTCCAATACAAGAAGTCACCAATTCTGACTTCAAAACAGTATGATTATACACAAAGTAAGTATCATTTATTCCAAACATGGAAAATAACCTAATCATCAAGGTGGTAGCATACAGTATCTGCCTTTTTCCACTCTTCTTACCAATAGACAAGAAAGCTTTGAGAAGATGGAAAGAATCCAAGGAGAATAAATAAACCCATACTTCAATTTAGATCTATAAGTCTGACCTACATTAGAGTAAGAGGGATTATTTAAAAGAAAAAAGAATATTAGATTGAAATCTAATTGCAATAAATGTCAGATCCAACTTACTTTTAAAAAATAGAACCAAACTGAAATTTTAAGTGCATTTATTAGTCACCAGTAAAGGGAATTTGAGGTAGTATAGCTTTTATAATTACAAGAATAATGTAAACTGTCTATGTATGCCTCTGATCAGTTGAAATATTTCTGTGAAATCAATCAGCAGGACTTGCTATGAAGTGATTCATTAAGTACTAACTGCCTTCCTTCATTCATCTCAAATGTAGCAATTTTTACAGTTGGTAAAAATTTGCTACAAATAAATAGTAAAATTATGTGTTATGCAATGACTTTCAAATACCCCATTGAACAGCTTTGGCAAAAATTAACTCACTTAAAAGAAAACGAATTATTGCAAAGAATATACAGTTTTAAAGTTTTTGTTGATCAGAAACACAATTGCTCAGTGTGAGGACTGAGGGTTACTATTTAGTCCTCTTCCACCAGGCAAATATTTCTTTCCTTGAAATATTATGATGAAATTCCGTACACTTTTTCACATCGGTCCCTGCAGACACAATGGTAACAATTATCACTCTAAAAGTCCAAAGATAGGAGACAACATCTTAGAATGGTTTGTTGTTTCAAAGAGTAAGTCACAAGGTAAGTGGGGAGAAAGGGAAAGGTGCCCTATAGGGCATACACATGCATACACACTGCTCTGTGAATAGAGTGGAATGCAAGAAATTCATCTCACAGAAACCTGAGTAATCCCCACTAAGTCAAATTTTTACAGATCAGGCTTACTTCTTTTGGAAGAGATATAATCAAGAACACTTTAAGAATGCAAAAATATAACAAGTGCACCAAGTGTTAAATGCAAACAGTATGAAAAAAAAAATTAAAATGTTAATTTTTAGGCATTTCACAAAACACCCTAATAAAGGACCATTCAATTTGTGAATTATTCTATCAAAATGATGATTTTTTTAAAGTAGTAACATTAAGGAAAGCAAGAAATCTAAATATAGGGCTAGAATACTATCTGAGACCTGTTGCTATGTAAATAAAGCTAAAGTGCACTCAACTCTAACAATGGTTTAGTGCATTCAGTTTAGGTTTCTAAAAAACATAAGTATTATATCCTGACACTTTAACATACATTTATGTACTCCATATTCCCCTAAAGTACAAGTAAGTACATAAAATAATGCAATGTGTTATCACTAATATTATTTACATTTTACCTGAATAACTCAGATTAACAAATTCACCATCTACTCATTATTAATGTATTAATCATTAACTTCCCTGAAAATTGAAAAGACTATCAACCAGACAATTGATGTTGTTAATAATAACAGCATAGTAATACTGTTAATAATGACAATGACAATAAAACCTGGATGGATTTCTGTAATAAGGTAGCTTATAGTTTCTAACAAAGAAATGATAAAGCCCTGAGCAGTACAAAATTTTAAATAATGAGATGAAGTGTCGTAAGTGATAGGAAAGATCATTGGGGAGAAAAATTTTAAGGTTGAATTGCTTTTCAGAGTCCATTCAGACTCCTCAAGAAATTGTTCTCAAGGTAACCTTTGGGGAGAATTGCCCTAGTAATTTCTTCAGTGTCCTCTGTGACTACACTCTGTGTAACTGAAGAAAAATTCACCTACTCCAGATGATTTGGGTCAATTAGATGTTGTAGGTTATTTTCTTATTTTCCAAAAATGCCTCAATCTATCTAACACCCCAACCTTAGGCACCTCTTCTGTTATATATATATATATATATATATATATATATATATATATATATATATATATATATATATATA
>PVIJ01004696.1:0-35874 GCA_004024925.1 Scalopus aquaticus | reverse complement strand
GTAAAGAGGAACTATTACCTTCAAGCTTCCTGATGTGATTGCTCTCTGTATGAAGTCTCAAATTGTATTAGATTTTGTTGCTGTATAATATTAAATTGTAATGCCTCCCTTGCCTTTCATGTTCACACATACCTTACTTCAGATGTAGGATTGTCAATGATGCTAGCTTTCAGTTAATTCACTTTATGTGTGTGTGTATTCATCTGTGTATGTTCCTTCATACAAGTAAAGGTTAAAGTGACTTATTTTATGTATTATATATATAAATTTTTCTAAGAAATAGAAGTCTTATGTCCGCAAGTGTTCTTTCCAAAACAAAAATGCCAATTAGTAGAGCCATATTTCATTATGTGGTGAGTCATATTAAAAACATGTTAATTTACCTTCCTTGTTCTTTTACACATTCTCCTCCCGTCTCTTTTTCTTAAGCCTATACACTTGCTAAAATGCACTCTGGTAAAAAAGTCTTATATTCATAGAACATTTAAGGAAATGGTTGGATTGAATACATCTTTCTTTCTTTAATAATTAATCTCTTAAAATAAGAATATTTTCTGGTAATATTATCCATAAACTGTCCCCCAAAATATGTCCTACTATCATCCAGATATTAGATTATTACTGAAGGCAAAAATATAACCAAAACAAAATCTCTACCCTCAATTAAATTATGATTAAACAAGAAAGACTCATAAATGATTTGGGGAAATTATTTGAGATCTTAATCTGTCTCTTTTTTCACCTCTAGCTCTGGTAAGAAATCTCCATTTAGTTTTCTATATCACATATAAAAATCACATCAGTGACTTAAAAAAATACCTAATTATTATCTCATAATTTCTGTAGGTCTGGCATGGGGACACATGTTACTAGGTTTTCTGGTCAGAACTTTGCAAAGCTGAGACCAATGTCAACCAAGATGGGTTCTCACTTGGTGCCCAGGGTCATTTTCCACCTTCACTTGCTACTTTATTAATTTATTTCTTTGCAGTTATAGAATGGAAGCTCTTGTTTTCTTCCTAGATAATAGGTAGGATAATTCTCAGTTCTCGAAGACTTCCAAGTTGCCTGTTGCATGCCCCCTGTACACAACTTGGCAATTTGCTAATTTAAGGTTAGCAGAAAAACATTTGATAACACTTTAGGTCTCCATGATTTCCCTTGCATTTGTCCTCTAGGCTCTCTTTTAAAAGGTCTCAAATGATTCAGGTAAGGCCCACTGATTGATACTCAACGAAAATTAACTATACAAGTGTCCCCACCAATAAAAAGGAATTTCAGGGACCATCTTAGAATTATCCCAGCAACACATCCATCTCATTAAAGTTGTTAAAGTCTTTGTTTTTATTTTTTTTTCTCCATCTAAGATATTACTCACAAACTTAAATGTCTGAGGAAAACATGGAAAACTCAGATATTAAAAATGTACTTCCCACCTAGAGTTCTAGAAGGGGTGAAATTCAAAGGTACTAGTGGGTAAAACTGCCAACCATGGTTTAGAAACAATAAAAGTTTGTTTTTATTACTGAACAACAAAAAAAAGGGTAATTTTCCTGTTGTTGTTTCTTTAAGTAACATTGCATAATATTACGTGATCTAGAAACATTGACAATTGAGGATCAACATGTATACATACTAAATTAAGGTCACCTCTAATAGTCCAAATCTTTTTTTACCATACTATTTTCCCCTTTTCATGATTTAAGTATCACCTGCCTTCCCTTTTGGTAAACAATAATTGGATTTATGTACCAAAAGTTTATTATAGGTCTTTACATTTCATCTGCTTGTATATTTTCACTATATACTACATATGAGTGAAAGCATCAAGAGTTTGTCTATTTCTGTCTGGCCTATTTCACTAAGCCTGATTCCATCTAGATACAATTATTTTATTGCAAGTAGTAAGATTTTGTCTTTTTGTGGCTGAATAGTATTCCATTGTGCATTTATGCCACATCCTTATTCATTCATCAAGCGGTGGGCACTTAGGTTGTGTCCAGTTCTCAAGGATGAATACATCTCTTCAAATTAAAGGTTTTGAATTTGGGGGTAAATACCAGAAAGGGCAATAATTGGATTCAATGGAATTTCTATATTTTGAGAAATCTCCATACTGCTTTTCACAATGGCTGCAACAACATACATTCCCTTCAACAGCATCTAAGGATTTCCTTCTCTCCACATCCTCTTCAACACTTGGTTTCTTGTCTTACGTATCATTCTCACAGATGTGAGATGATATTTCTTTGATTGATTTGCATTTATCTAAAAAGACACGATGAATGTCTTGTCATGTGCTGTTGGCCATCTGTATGTTTTTCTTGGAGAAGCATCTGTTAGGAACCTCTGACATTTCTAATCAGGGTTTTTGGTTGTTGTTGAGTTGTATGAGTTATTTCTGTGTTTTGGATACTAATCTTTTGTTAGATTCATAATGTGCAAATACTTGCTCTCAGATTTTCTATTCATTTTAAAGAAAGTTTACTCCCTTTGAAATAGAATTGCAGTTTTTATAGTTTCCACCTTTTTTTTTTTTACTTTTATTTGCCCTGTCATTGAAGTAAAGTACCCAAATATATTTCTAAGGTTGATATCAAGGCTCATATGTCCCACGTTATTTTTCTATGTATCTTTATGGGTTTCACTAAAGATACGGCAACAACCTAAGTGGATAAAGAAGATATATAGATGTATGTGTGTGTAGTACACAAAGCGAACCACTACTCAAATATTAAAATAAAATTGAAATTTTGTAATTTGTGACGACGAGGATGGAACTAGAGGGAATTATGTTAATCAAATAAGTCAGAAAAGGAAAGACAAATACTGGATGATTTCCCTCATATATGGAACATATGGGAACAAAGAAACTGAAAAAGAAAATAAGCAAAAGTATACATGAAAAATCTGACTACAGAACTGAGGCTACCAGAAAAGGGCATATGGAGGTGGGAAGAAAGAGGAAGAGACACCCAGTGAACTATTGTGTAGGATTGTGGGTGTTCAATAGTGGATGTGGAATGATTAGATACATCTAAAGAGGTGTGTATCTATACCCATACATCATACACAATGTTGTAAAATAACATTATCTCAATAAACAGATAATACAATAAAAAAAAGTTGTTTTAAAATTTAAAACTTTTCAGGAGTCTATTCAGAGATATCAATTTCCATAAGCAGATGCTTTATTTAACCACTTTCTCTTTTTTAAGGTTTTGAAAGGTTTAAATGTTGAAGGCTTTCAAGTTTTTCTTACTAATATGTACCAGTGGGATATATTGTCTTATCAATAAACATGTTAATTGGGCTTAGTTGACAGTTGAGAAAGAAAGTTATATGATAGGGGTCACAAACTCAAAAGCCTAAAGGAGCCATTCTGTTCATGTAAATTAGAGAAGTAGCCTAAATCCACTTTAATTCAAAAGCGACTGGAGGAGCCTCTGTGAACTGGGGACCATCTAACCTTTCCAGAAGGGCATCTTCTATCCAGTCTTCAACAATTACTGTCATACAGAAAATCAGAACTAGAAGTCTTAAGGTTTCCAATTGCTTCTAAGAAATGCTCTAATTCTAGATTTAAGTATTGGCATTAGCTGTTGTTTTTAAAATATGTTGCTATAGCTCAACACCAGGCAAAACATACAAGGGCATAATAAGGCTTGCGCCAACAGTTTAGAAACTCTTCTTTTAAGCAATAAAATATAATATAGTTCTCCTGAGTTGAAGAGTCTAATAGAAGAATATGGGATAGAGTAGCCAAAGTGAAAGTAATGAGTTTATTGATAAGGAGAAAGGAGAGTTCCAGAAGTAAATTGGCAGACACAGAAATGTGTCCAATGCTTCACTTGCTAAGAAAAAAAAAAATGTTTATCACAGTATTCCTTGCAACCCAAGCTTTCAATACCAACCTGTCAATGGATCACATTGCAATTTTGGCAGATAAGTGACAGTAAAATCCATGTAATCTCAGACCAAATCAAAACATGATATCTGTTGAAGTTTTTGGTAGGGACTATCTTTGCTTCTGAAAATAACAGGACTAGTCTGTTGGATCCACTAAAAATGCTAAGTGCTTTACATTCATTGTGTGTGTGTGTGTGTGTGTGTGTGTGTGTGTGTGTGTGTATGTATGTACACATGCACACCCTTATACTTACTCTCAGTTCTCTACATATGCATGAAAAATAATATAGCCCTTTCTCTAACTATGTTATCACTGTATGGTATATTTAAACTTTTTTTTTTTTAAAGATTTTATTTTATTTATACATACAAGCTGGGGTACAGGCCAGAGGCGTGGGGCGGCGAGAGGGTTCACCAGAGACAGAGTGGGGAGCAGAACAGGCAGATCAGAAGTACACTGCTGAGGGGAGCAGCGGGTGAGGCAGCAGAGGTCTGCCACACCATGTGGGATTCTCCCCGGCCGGGCGTTGAACTCGCGTCGCCGCTGCCGACAGCTCCACAGTGCAGCACTCAACCGCTGAGCCACCGGGGAGGCCCCACTGTATGGTATATTTAAAAGGCTATCCACACTTTTAATTGGTGTTCATTTTGACAGCCAAAGTAAAAATGAAACTTGTTTACTCTTTTGTCCCAAAATCATAGGAGCAGTTGTTTGCTTGACTAAAAATAATTCTTTAAACGTTAGGCATTGATTGTTTCTTTTATAGGTGTTTAACTTAGAGGAAGCATCAAGTTGAATTCATATTTATTAAAAGTACAAAAAAGAGGATAGGCTAAAAAAGTAAGGTCTATTTGAAAAAAGGTAGTATTTGGATTAGGAAATAATAGTTTCCTTTCACAGAAGGTGGTTATAGTTTTTTTTTCAATAGGTGCAGAACATTTTAGGAAAGTGAGAGAAAAAAAATGACTCAATAGTTCCAGGCTGGATCAAGACGACAGCATTTGGAGAATTTCATTCAAGTCAAAGATTAGTCTCTGTCTCAGTCTAATCAGCTATCTTGCATTCAACATTTCACTCATTGCCTATACTGGATCAGACAATGTTGATAATCCGCCTAGTTTGTTTTATTCTTTCACATTGAATCAGTTATACATCTCATTGACAGGTAAGAAAGCAGAATACTTTTAACACACTTTTTAAGGTGGTGTTAATTAAATAAGTTATATATCAAGTAGACAGAATAATTGCATGCTACATAACTGATTTTATTAGTGTGTCTAGTTATGGAAGGGAAGATATATTTAAAACAAAATGGTGGCAGAAATGATACTTTAGCATTACAAAATTTAAAAGGAAAATTTCTCTAAGCACAGTAAATTGCTTTTATTAGATTATAAGAGCTTCTGAAATCAGGATTATTTCAACAATTCAAGATGAACAAAGGAAAACAGTAGAAAGTTGCAAGCAAGTTAGAAAAGGACTCTAAGAAAGGCTGATGTTGTAGATAACACTGTACTCATGCATATTAGTTGTGGGATAGACATGCTCAGGGCCACAATCCCACAGTTTTGTTGGGGATAGCACAGATGACAACTAAGTCAACAGGAAACGACTAAATTTCTGAATTTGAGACTCTGCTTCCTTGACACCTTAGGTAAACAAACTGATAAAAATTGAAACCCCAAGTAATGATTGCTGTCAGTTATTTTACATGGACAGAGCATCCTTTCTTTATTCCCCAGTTTCTCAAAGGGAAACTGACTTTAGTAACCATATCTTCTTGGGCATTTTAATTCTCAATTGTGCCACAGTAAATGACCTCCTGGCCACATTTTTTTCTGCCTTGTATTTCTTGCAGTCCAGCTGGTTTCAGGAATCAGCCCTCCTTTGTTGAGTTTCTGTTTTATTTCTGATCCACTTATTTAGAAGTGTAGTATTGCTGATTTTTTCTTTTTTTCTAAATAAGTCATCTACTATTGCTATGTACTAAGAGGAAGGGGAAATTTTAAGGCACGTTTCAGCATCACCTGGTCTAACAGGTTAACTGTTTTCATATTAGTTAACTGAAAAAAAAATCATTTTTCTGTCTATTTTAACTTGGAAAAATGTTTTTAAATTCGGAAGGCCTGTGCTATATATGTGAGATTTTATTTCGTTAACTGGTAGTCATTTCAGGGCAAAAAGACTTGCTAAATAAAACTGGGTACAATCAAATGAAATAAACTGAAAATAGTGTGTAATACTATGTACACTGCCAAAAAAACTAAATTCCCCTATAAGGTTTGTCTCTACAAAGTTAACATTATTAAGAGTTAGTGGTTAGCCATTTAAAATTTAAACATGCTCTGTAGCAAACACCGTAGGCTACATTCTCCCCTCAGTAAAATAATTTTCACATTGTAATGAGTGCCAATGAGCTCAGGTAGAAAACTATACCTATGCACATCCTTGCCAGTAGTGAAGGCTATGTGAAAGAGTTCCAAACATTGATATATAAGCATAAATCTCTCAAGTAAGGCTTACAGAAGAATCTCTTGTGAACAGCTGAAGGAGGAGACAATTAAAAATGTCTTAGCTTATTGATGTGTTTGGTTATTTCAGAATGTGGGTGTTAACTGAAATGAACAATAACTGCATTGTAGCCTCATTTACAGGTGGTTGTGAGAAGCTTTAGGAAAGGAAAGTCCTCTCGGCGACTGGGAAACAGGAAAATTGGGAAACAAGGGGCGGAAGTAGAAATATAGACATATATAAGTAGGCATAAAAAGTGAAAAGCTTTGAATTAACCTTCCAATGCCCACCAGAAAGTATCACCATAGAAAAGGCAAAATTATTCAAACCACTGACAGAAGCCCCTCTGTCATTGGGGAACCCAACCTTGTCATAATAAAGAGATAAATGAAGTTAATAGAGAGGAGACTGCCTTTTTCCAACACCATGGACCCATACTTACTAAAGATGAACCATTGCTGCTGATACCGAATGTATAACCTGACAGGATAGAGAACAACTCTGAGTCCCTGATAGGGCATAATTTCTTGAACAGACTGACCAACCACACATTTTAAATGGGATACATTGGGGTTCTTCCATGTAGGTATAAGCAGTTCTCATAGAACTATTCTACTCTCATATTCTACTGATGGGTTGACCTTCTCTGCATAGGGAAATCAGTTAGCACTACAATATAAAAAACTGCAAGTGTTTGTTCTTTCAACATGGAATCTCACATAAACTCATGCTTGAGCAGGAAAATCATTTTCATAAGTGGAATGTGGGTCACAAACATAGGTGTTTACAATATCACATACTCCGTCATCCAGAAGGTTTCTTTGTTAGAGCATTGTTGTGACCTGTTGGGACCTAACTTAAGAGTCAATTCAGAGACACTCATTTGCGAGGATATTTTGCTATACTTTAGCATGAAATATATTCATAAAATGAGAGAAATTTTTGTGGTAAGATTTCCTCAAAAGTAAAGAAACATGAGTCTGGTATTAGGAGAAATATTTTGGAATGGCCCCATGTATAGTCATTCTCAATACTCACTGAGAGGCATTGTGCTTTACATACATACAACTCCATGTTCTAGTGTCCGGTGAGACAGGTGAATAAAAAAAAAAAAATCAGTCATTGTGGCCCACTGCAGAACAATCTGATGAGCAACACTCATTTCAGAGTTCCCTGCTAAGCTGGTCAGAACTGTGTAGGACTTTTATTGTGGCTTATCATCTTCCTCCGCCTCATCCTCCCCTTCATAGACGGGGTTTTTTACATCTAAAATTCTATGCCAACATCTTCTGAAGAACCTAACAGGTGAACAGTTAAGTTCTTCAGAAATAGTTATAATCATCTTAATGATGCAAATTGTGCAAAATTCTATACATTAAAGTGTGGGTACAGTATAGCATCACATGTTGCACTTTGCTTAGAAAATGATACCACTTTTCCAATGTCACCCTTCAGAAAAACTATGAAGAAATTAATGTAAAGAATGAAGAAAATATCAGGGAATGGCTGAAAATCTACATCTGGAAGACTATCAAATATATTCTTAACAATTTATTCAACTAGTATCCTGGAACCTACAAGCTGAAGATGCTTTTAAACTTCACAGAGGGTCCCATAAAGATATAAAGAAGTATCACGATTCTGAGAGTTAGACATGTTTCTTTTACATTTCTAACCCTAACATCATTTTCAGTAAGTCTCTTTTTGAGGTTTTGGCCTTAAATAAATCCCTATAATAATTTTCACTCTTTAGTAATCAATATACTAAATCTAGCATAATTTTAATGGATTACAGGTTATCCCTCATACTTCATAACATTAAACGTCTGTTGAATTTATAAAGATTGAAGAAATCTTTTTAAAAAATTAGCTAACATAATAAGCAAAACTCTATCTTCTTCCTCATTAAATTTAATTTTATATAATCTCTCTTTTCTTCACCATTCTATTCATTTTTTTTAAATGTTGAATAATGTGATCATTCCCCATATCTTTAATTAGATACCTATCCCTTCCTTCTCTGTATATAAAACTATAGTTGGACATCTCTTTCAGTTTTTCATTCTAGTTTTTTTTTTTTTTTTGCTTTTTTTTTTTTGATGTAGAACTTAGGTATTGTAAATTGAACAAATTTTAAGAATGTTGCTTGGTACAACTTACTTTCATACACTCGCCAGATATGAAGGGCTTCCAATATTACAGAAAGCATCATTACTCTCTTAGGGTAACACATTTTGTGACCTTTTTCTCCATAAATGTCCTCATTTCTTTCTCAACTGCTCATGTATTTTTCTACAATTTCTTTTTCTCTTTGTATTTTGTTCTAGGTATCATCCTATTCACCTTTTCCCTTCAACTGTTTCTAATCTTCTATTTTGCATAAACAGGTTTAATTTTTAATAATTTTATCTTCAATTCTATGTATTATAATTGTTTTTCTCCCAAAGTTTTGTTTTCATTTTTTTTCAGTTGACTCATTATAACCATATTAAACTTTTAATATATTACTTATTCAATTTGTTTACCTGTGTTTATGTGTTTTTGGAGTTGGTAGAACAGAAAAGCTCTAAGAGAGCAGAGCTCTTATCCATCTTGTTCAGTGCTACAGCTCCTCTGAGTAGAACAGGTTCAGTTTCACAGTAGGCATCGAATAAATTTTAAAGAACGTATAGATTAATTACTAAAGTTCCTGGGACATACTCATGTCTCTGCATCACTCTAGAGAAAAGATCTTTCGCCTTACCTGAACAACCATTCTGCTCTCTTGAATACTTCTGTCTTTCCCCCTCTATAAAACTAAATTCACCCTTTATGTTATTGCTAGATTCATCCTTTACCATTTACTTATTCCTCTGTTTGAAATATTTCAAATCTTATCCACTGCTCTTACAATAGCATGAAAACCATAACATGTCCTGAAAGGCCCACAAAATTGGATTTCTGCATATTTCTCCAGCTTTACCTTCTCCATTACTTGTGCTACATTAGTGACCCTAAGTTACTATAAAATACCAGCTCCCACCTGTTCAAACATCTTGTGTCTTGAGCACCTTTTTTAACCCCTAAAATTTATTTTCCACTAATATTTTGTTATATTAAGATAATAACTTATCTGAGAAATCTTAAAATGAAACTGTTAAACTTATTTGATCAACATTTCTCAAACTGATTGATTACAGTCCTTTTATAAGGAGGTAACTATTAATATTGCACTAAAAATTTGGAAACATTTTATTTTCATCTACAAATCTGTATAATTTTCAATACTCAGGGTGAAAGAGATGTGAGGGGGAGATGTGATTATATTAATCTCAGGGCCTCCCTGGTGGCGCATGGTTTAAGCGCAGCACTATGAAGCTGTTCAGAGTCACTGTAGCATGAGTTCCATACCGGGCCAGGGAGATTCCCACATGGCGCAGCAGACCTCTCTTGCCTTGCCCACTGCTCCGCTCAGCAGTGTACCTCAGTAGATCTGCCTGTTCTGCTCCACACGCTGTCTCTGATGAATTGTCTCACCACCCCACACCTCTGCATAAATAAATAAAACTTTAAGAAAAATATTAATCTCAGAGATCATATAAACAGGATATATTACAATATACTTGATTTTCTGAGCAGCCACCAATCATAAAGGCAGGTTTCAATAAAATGAAAAGAGTAGGACATGTAATATGATTTATGAAACTTAATACATGTAGAAAATGCATTTATTTATTCATTTTTGCTCATTTTGGTTATAACTTGTCCTAATATCCCCTCAGATCTTTCTTTTTAATCCTTATTTAATGTCTTCTTTTCAGGGCTGCAGACCCTGGAGAAAGTAATGTGTATTTGGATTCCTTAGGGTGACAAAAATCAAGTAGAATCCTATTGATATCATTGACAAAATTTAAAAAACAAAGCATCATGCTGACATTTGTGGAACACCATTGCCAATAGACAAAGTTTTTTTTTTTTTTTTACAGAGGTAAATCATGACACTGTGCTTGCTGTTCAAGGGTGTTAAACTTTTCCCTTCTCATGCCCTATTAACTATACAAGAAGCTTAAGTTTTGTAAAATTTTTCTGAGGTACATAATACAGTCTCATTACATTTTACTGACCATGTATATCAGTGTTTTACTGACCATGCATTGTGGCTTACAGTTATTATCATTTTATTAAAGACTACTCCATCAAAAATAAACTATATACACAACATGCATTATCTCAAAATCATTGTACTAAATGAAAGGAGTCTTACATTAAAATATGCATGCCATATGGTTGCATATATATAAATTTCTAGAGCAGAAAATGTTAATAATACGGTAGACAAAAGAATGATCATTTAGAGAGGAAGAAGGTTTTGACTGGAAGTGGTCATTATAATATGCTCTATGCCTTAGTAAGGAGTAGAGTTACACAGAAGTATACATTAGTCAGAACTCACTGAATATTCACTTGAAGTTTGTATAATTCCTCATAGGCATGTCTTATCTAAATAGAAAAAATATGTACATATGTGTGTATATATATTTACATACATAGAGAGAGAGGAAGAAAAAGATAATTCTAGTTAAAATATGCACACTAATGAAGAGAAAAATTGTACTACTGCTATAACTATTTTAAAGTACAGCAAAATAGGATGGGTCAATGGATAGATGAATGGTTAGACAGTTTATACGATAAACAAATGTAATCAAATAACAATAGAATCTAGGGGGTGGGCATATTTCTTCTATAAAGTCCCTTTTTCTTCTCTATGAGATTAAACTGTACATTATAAATCATAAAAATATTTATATCTACCATATACTATTTTGTTAGCTTAGATAAGTTGTACTTTTAAGTTTTTCTAGAAATGTTTCAATCCTTTTATACTTTCAAATATATTATTAGTTTTGTGCAAATATTATTTTAATACATTGTTAACATATACAGTCTATAAAGAAATGCCCCAATTAGCCCCTATCATTGGTTATTTGTCCTTTCATTTTTCACAAAATATAGCTTTTTACAGAGCTACAGGTTAATTAGTTTTTTCTTTAATTTGGGTTTATTTATATTTCATTTTCATTGTTTATGAATACAAGATAAATGGTTGATATAAATAACTTCATGATTTTAGATTTTTCTAATATATTAAATATATTAATATATTTCCCTAATATATTTTTATATAATTAATGCCTATATTAAAATAGGTATTTGTAATCACATTATCCTTCTATGTTCTGTTTACCTTCATATCACAAATCTTTAGTTTTTATTTTTTCATTATTTATCAGTTTAAAATAATTTCAAATTTTAATTATTCTTTTTATTTACCATAAATCAATGAGAACTTTATCTTGATATTGAAACATATAAAGGATTTCTAGTTAGTCTTTCCTCATTTAACTTTGGCTAATCTCTGATTTTACTTGTTAGTTATACTATTTTAATTTTAGATATCATATTAAATTTTAGAATTTCTATTTAATATATGTTTAAAGTTTCTATTGCACTTTTTATGGTTTTCAATTCATTTTTGAAATATTTAATCTCATTGAGTTGCATTTTTTTTAGTTAACTTTCTGATAATTCCAGTATCTGGATCCAATAATTGTAAGACAGATATTGTATTTAAAAAAATATAGAAATAATTTGAAGTCTAATATGATGTTATCCACCTATAGAAAAAAAATTCCATTTACCTCTGACAGATGCTAAAAGACAATATCAAGGCAATCTCCTTATCAGGAGTTAAAATTTTCTAGGTCATCTTGATGCATCACAGTTGGACTCCAGTCAATTTAAACTACTTTTATTTTTAATGTCCTTTTATTCCTAGGACTTAGTTTTTTTTATTCTATTCTAAAGTGATGAGAATTCATATGATGCTATTTCCTGAATTTTAATTTTTATCTCACAAAACACTCAAGTCCATAAAAATTGTTGCACAATCTCTAAGACATGTCTTCAAGATGAGCAATTTGTCTAAGGTTAAAATGGCCCCAAGTCAAATTAATAAATTTGAATTTCTAGGGGCCTCCCTGGTGGCGCAGCGGTTAAGCGCTGCGCTGTGGAGCTGTTGGCAGCGGTGACGCGAGTTCGACGCCCGGCCGGGGAGAATCCCACATGATGCGGCAGACCTCTCCTGCCTCGCCCGCTGCTCCCCTCAGCAGTGTACTTCTGATCTGCCTGTTCTGCTGCCCGCTCTGTCTCTGGTGAACCCTCTCGCCGCCCCACACCTCTGGCCTGTACCCCAACTTGTATGTATAAATAAAATAAATCTTTAAAAAAAAATAAATAAAATAAATTTGAATTTCTATCTATTGCCCAATTTTGGACCTATGCTTTTTCAATATGTGTTCAATTTGCCACCTCTTTCCAGCAGGTATTTTTAATATTTTCCACATCTTTTCTCAATATCCTCTGAAAGAGGGTTAATCTGTGTCAACTACTCTTTTATTCTTAAAAATACTTATTACAGTGCGGGAAGTTTAAAAATAGTTTAGATGTTACCACTCTTTTCTGGTGCTGTGGTTACATAAATAAAGGATCTAAACTCCAGGTTTTTAAAAGACTTTAAGTCACACAGTGAGTTTGTTACAATTCTAAAACTCCCAGTGAATGCAGTTTTGTTACTGCTTTTACTTTTGGAAATCATCTTGTAAGCTTCTGATCTTCTACTAAAGTTGTCTTTATAAAAAATAAAGAAAAATGTCAAATTAATCATGATCCACCTTCTTTATTCTTCAAAATATAGGAGAAAAAATGAATTGTTCTGTTGTTGTTTATACATTTTTGATCTTTTGGCTCAGAGAGAAAGAACATACTTTCTATAAGGAATAATACTAATGTGCATGTGCACAGGCTCTAAGTATGTCTAGCTATAGGATACATTCACGTTGTGTGTAGATGCACACGGAGATGTAAGATACACACATGTACACATACATAGATGTATGTGTGTGTGCAGTTGTGTATGTTATTTGAAATAATGGACTAAAATCATGAGACAAAAAGGTAGGTTGGGCAATATTTAAATTTATAAACATAACTGTCAAAGAATATATTCTCTACATTTAATTTAAAAATCTTGTTATATTCTGAATATAGGACTATAACAAAAATATTAATTTGTTCATAGATATATTAGGAATATAAAAACAAGAATATTTCATGATCTTGTATTAGGATTACATATTAAAATGTATTATGAAATTCTGAAAATGGAATTTCTCAGACATTGTCATTGAAGAAAATAAAATTACATATGAAATTGTGCACTTGAAGATGTAAACAAAAGAATGCCTTAATGCCTTAAAGATGCTTTATAAAAAATATTTGCTATGTGGATATGAAAATCATGCTGTTTTATTTTTGTTGAGCTGTATGAGTCATATGTATATCTTTGAAATGAGCCCCTTGTCTAATGTATGGTGTGAAAATTTTTTTTCCTCATTCATTTGGGTGTCTTTTTGTCTTAGTTATGATTTTTTATTTTTTCTGTGCAGAAAAGATTTTTAGTACATGCTAAGCAAAGTAAATTAGGAGAAGACAAATAGTGATTAGTATCACTCATATGAAGAATACAGAGAAACCAGAAAAAGGATCTGATAAAGCCAAACTCAAAAATTATCCATTGAAAACAAACTATAGAAGGGGCAATTCGAGAGGGAGAGGCAAGCACAGAATAGGGAGGAGCACAGTGAACTATGACCGTGAATTTTGGGTGCTTTGGTGGTGGGAGCACTTTGGTAACCAAGAGAGCACGGGATAAGGGATTTCCTGTACTTCCCAAATACGAACAACTATATAAACCAATGTTACCTCAATAAAAAGAAAAAAAAAATCATGCAATGTTTTAGATGAATTTTTCGTGTGTGTGTGTGTGTGTGTGTGTGTGTGTGTGTGTGTGTGTGTGTAGAGGAGACTTTTCAAACTAATTAAATTAGGATAGGATTTTCAGGATTTACCCCCTTAGTTAAAGTGAATCACTATGAACCATACCAAGAATTTTAAAGCATAATAGAGAAATATCAAATGATGTATGAAGTGCTTGTTATTTAAAACAGTTTAAGGTAACTTATATAAACTACAGAACTATAAGTGAGCACTACAAATGGTAATCATTAACTTACTCCAAAAATTTAGGCCATAGAATTCTTTTAAAATCAGGTATTTTATAAATAAAAAGAATGGAAATGCCCAAATATGTTTATCTATGTGATCTTCAGTTGGTTAATAATCCATTTGTTATATATATATAAAACCAAATACAAGCGGCTTGAAAAAATAATATGCATTTAAATATTTTAAATTCAAGCTATTCCTTGATTTTTAAATTAATACTAGGAGGTTCTGATGATACCTAATAGTTTTTTATTTGACCATTCATCACAAAAAATAACAATGGAACAATATTATTTTCAAAATTGTTTCACCATTACCACAAACAGAAATAATCTTTATGCATTTTGGATGGTTTCTGCTTATATTCATCCTGAGAAGAATCAGTGGAAAATACACTTTCTAATTCATTTTAATCAGACATTTCATATTTTTCAAAATGTTACATTATTAGTTATTTTTATACATAAGGTAGAAAGATATGAGGCTTAAAACTTATCTAATCTGTTGTTATGACTCAACATGAAGATTGTGGAACGAGACTGACATACCTGAATGAGTTTAAAATTTCTTGGGACAGGGATCAAGTAAAGTTGTTTTTTCTATGCCATGTAGCATCCTAAATAAGACCCAGATCATATTGCTTATTAAAAATTATGTTGGGGCCTCCCAGGTGGCGCAGCGTTTGAGCGCTGCGCTGTGGAGCTGTTCACAGCACGCACGGTGCGAGTTCGACGCCCAGCCGGGGAGAATCCCACATGGTGCGGCAGACCTCTCCTGCCTCGCCCGCTGCTCCCCTCAGCAGTGTATTTCTGATCTGCCTGTTCTGCTCCCAACTCTATCTCTGGTGAACCCTCTCACTGCCCCACACCTCTGGCCTGTACCCCAGCTTGTATGTATAAATAAATAAATCTTTAAAAAAAAATATGTTGAAAACTATAGTTAATTGGACAGACAAAAGTGAGGCAAAAAATACTTATCTACTATGAAAAAGTTAATAATGTCTCTATTGGTTATCACACGTATTGCAAGATTTTTCCAAAATCTTTGCACACAATACAACTGATAAAGGACTGATAACAAAAATCTACAAGGAGCTCACACAACTCAACAAAAACAAAGCCAATAATCCAATCAAAAAATGGGCTGAAGAGCTAAAAAGACACTTCTCCAAAGAAGAAAAGCAAATGGCCAACAGGTACATGAAAAAATGTTCAACATCTCTTATAATCAAGGAAATGCAAATCAAAACCACAATGAGATACCACTTCACACCTGTGAGGATGGCACACATTAAAAATACAGGCAACAACAACAAATGCTGGAAAGGATGTGGAGAAAAAGGAACTCTTCTACACTGCTGGTGGGAATGCAAACTAATCCAACCACTATGGAAAGCTGTATGGTGATTCCTCAAACTGCTAAAAATGGAGCTTTCGTGTGACTCAACAATACCACTTTTGGGAATCTACCCAAAGGACGCAAAAGCACTAATCCGAAAGGATACATGCACCCATATGTTCATTGCAGCACTATTTACAATAGCAAAGGTATGGAAGCAACCCAGATGTCCAAAAATAGACAATTGGATCAAGAAGATATGGTACATATAAACAATGGAATGCTATTCAGCACTCAAAGAACATAAAAACATGCAATTTGCAGCGACATGGATGGAACTAGAGGGGATCATACTGAGCAAAATAAGTCAGAAAGAAAGAGAAAAATGTCGAATGGGTTCACTTATAACAGGACTATAGGGAAACCAAATCAGAGAGAGACACTGGAGGGGGAGGGAGGGGTGGATAAGGGCACAAAATAAGTAGAAAAGAACACAAGGGAACACGGAGATGGATCACAGGTGAATTGGTGGGTTACCCAAGGGGAATACAAAATGTAAAAGATATAAATAACTATATATGTGTGTGTATGTATATATAAAGAATATATATATATATATATATATATATATATATATATAAAGAAAAGTATATATAAAAAAGAACTAGAGCTTCTATTACAAGTACCAATCATCAATCAGCTATTCTTTCAATGGAATAGCAAGCAACGTCATTTCAAACATTAGCCATAGAAAAACTGAAAACTCACCAATAGCATTTTATTTTTAACTTGAAATATTGCACTTTTGCATTAAAAAATAAAAATTGAACCCATTCAAATAGCTGTATCTGAGCCAGAAAGTAGATTGAGATTTCAGAGCTACATCATGTTATTTCCGTCTTAGAATATAAAGTAAACATTCTCTATGTTAGAAATTTTAAAATAGCATTTTATAATTTAATATCTGGATATTGAATAAGTATAGTTCTGAATGTTCAGGAATAATTTACCTAATTCCAAGATATTATTCATATATATATAAATACATAACTATATAAATAGATATAGAGCAGAGTAAATATCATAGATCATGTATATGTAGACAGTACTACAATAAACAGAAAGGACTTTTCAGTTCTT
Organism: Scalopus aquaticus; assembly: GCA_004024925.1. Classification (NCBI taxonomy): domain Eukaryota; kingdom Metazoa; phylum Chordata; class Mammalia; order Eulipotyphla; family Talpidae; genus Scalopus; species Scalopus aquaticus. The sequence goes on along the minus strand of PVIJ01004696.1, from coordinate 18,869 downwards.
TAGGTTTTAAAGTATATTACAATATTCCTATTCCCTATGGATCAATTGTATATGAAGAATTTGACAATATAGGGCTCTATTTTTAAAAACTTAAGTAGTGATGCTTCCAGAATACAGTGGCACTTTTCATTTGAGATTTCCCATCTAGTATTGAGATTAAGTTCCAACACCTGATGCCTAGTGAATGGTGGGCAATAGGAATTTAAATCACAATATTGAGAATGCAGTACTTGCTGGCTCTGACAAATAGAAAACAAAAGATAACATCTGCTACTCCTATTTTTCAATTCTATTTACTCTTTTGTTAATATAATCCTATACAATATTCATCTCCCTGAAATAATTTTCACACTGAATAATTTGCATATTTTCATGCACAATCAACATTTCTTTACTCTTTTTATTCTGAGGTGCCCTAGATATCTATTGACACACAATTCAATTGTGTTGGTGTTTGCTTCTCCTTAACAGGTTTACGAGATTAATTTCTTCTTCTAACACATAATTGGAATGATCTATTTAACAAACTATAGAGAAGTTTATATTGAACAAATACCCTTTATCCTTTACACTTTTGTTTTCTCCTAGCCTCAATATCCACCTGATGAGCTGTTAAAAATGTTTAATTTAATATTCAAGTTACCTTCTGAGTGGTTCCATCATCTTTACTCATCTGCTGCTACCCATGTTCAGATGTTTATTCTCTCACAATGGACCATATTAATTGTCTTGTAACTTATTCTCTTCCCTTCTCTAGTCTATCAAGAACAGGACAGGTAAATTAATCTTCTTAAAATATGGTTTTGATCATGCCACTCCATATTCATTGATTTTCATTGTCTATCAAAGAAAGTAGATATTTCTTTGCCTGAATTTCATTATTACATTGAATAAATGGTTTTCTGTACTTTATTCATGCAACCAAAATTTGTTATAAGGTAGATACAATGACAGAATATGTCTGTCCAAGATGAAAAAGCAGGATTGCTATTCTTAAAGTTTTTTACCATTTATTGAGAGGAGTAAATGCATGTAAGTAGCACTAGTTGTAAAATGATAAGCTTTATTGTTAACACTGTCTCCTTTAAACTGGAATACTATTTTCTTTCCCCTACTCCATAGGAATCATTTATCCTCCACCATTGCAGAAACTCAGCAACAGCAGCTAACCTGCTTTGCATTCTCCAACTTTATAGCCCCTGGAGTTCTTAGTACAATGCCTTGTATTTAATGAATACTCAGTGAAATAAATGTTGAATAAATTTAAAACACATGTAAAATGAAGTCTCCTTATGATTTTAATTTGCATATCTTTGATTACCAAGGCGAGTAAACTCATTCTTCATTAGTGTTTTCTGTCTGGAAAAAAAAAAAAAAAAAGGACTTCATACCTTTTGTCTCTTCTTTCCATATTTTTTCCTGTTGATTTGTAGGATTGCTTTAGCAATCTGCCACAAAATATTCATTGATTACATATATATATTTTCCCAGCATCACATTTTCAAGGGCGGTGTTAAATAAAAGTGTTTTTACTGAGAATACTTAGGTTTTAACATTACATGTTTCAGGTGTTCAGCACTGCAATTCAATATCCATATACACTATAGCATGATCGTGAATCTACATCCAGTTTCATCACCATATAATTGACACTTCTAGACATTTTGCGCATACCAACCTCCTTCCCCTATAGAATCACCAATTCATTTTATCTATCCATGAGTTTGTTTTTATTTTGAATTATTTGTTTTTGCATTTTATTGTTTAATGATAGTTCACATTTGAGTACAGCCATGCAGTATTTGTCCTTACCTGTGTCTTATTTCACTGTGCATACTCAAAGCACATTTATAATGTTAAAAATCATAGGATTTTAATCCGTTATAGTTTGTAGTATTTGGAATTCCATCATGTGGGTGTGTGTGTGTGTATATCACACCTTCTTTCTTTATAGATTCACCTATTAATGGACATTTGTTTCCATACCCTCACTATTTTAAATAATTTTTCAGTGAGATAGATGTAAACATAACATTTCAAATTAGTGTTTTCATATTCTTTAGATAAATACCCAGAATTAGTACCTTTGTATCATGTGGCAGGTCTATTTTTAAATTTCTGAGGACTCTCATAATCTTTTCCATAGTGGCTGCAGCAATTTACATTCCCACTAATAGCGTACAAAGTTTCCTTTCCTCAACGTTCTATCCAATATGTGTTATTTCTTGCATTTTTCATGATAGTTAAACTAACAGATATGAGATAATATCTCACTGTGGTTGTGTACTGAATTTCCAGAATCTTTAGTGATGTTGAATATTTCATCATCTACCTCTTGGTACTCTCTATGTCTTCTTTCACATATATCTTCAGATCCATTACCCATGTAAATAGTATTGGTAAAAATGGATAACCAGATGCAAAAGAATTAAAACTATACTACTATCTCACACCATAAATAATAAAAAAAAAAACCTCAAATGGATTAAAGATTGAAATTAAGACCTGGAATCACAAAATACTTAGAAGAAAACATAGGCTGTATGTTCAACATTGCTCTCTGTGCTATTTTTGTGGATACTGAATTCATTTTAAAGGAAATAAATCAAAAATAGACAAATGACTCACATCAGATTTATCCGAGCAAACCCTCCAAGAATGGAGAGAATGGAAGGATGTATTTAAGATTCTTAAAGATAAAAACTGCCTGACAAGAACAATATCCCACAGAACTCTCTTTTAGATCTGAGGGAGAAACCAAGGCGTCCAAAACAAACTGAACCTTAAGGAGTTTACAAATACATGATCTCCTCTATGAAAAATGTTGCTAGGTATTCTATCTAAATTTAAGACAAAAAATCCACAAAAAACTGAACAAAGGAAATTATAAAACCAGAAAAATAAGCAAAATGGCATTAGCAAAATCTCATATATCAATAACCACCCTAAATGTAAATGTATGGAATTCATCAATAAAAAGATACAAAGTGGCTAGGTGAATCAGCAAATGAAACCCAACTTTCTATTTTCTCTAAATGATAGCCAAACATAAGGCTCAAAGAAAAAGACTAGAAACATAAGGCTCAAAGTAAAGGACTAGAAAACAATCCCATCAGCAAATGATACTCTAAAAAAAGCAGAGATAGCCATACAAATATCAGATAAGAGAGTGTTTGAAGAGTAAAGAATGTACTATGGTGTAGGACAGTGGGGATTTTGGTGGTGGGTATGGTGTGGTAGCATACATCTGAAGAAGTGATATGTGTCTGTGAATCATACCTAGTTTTGTAAACCGGTGTTACCTCAATTAGAAAAAAAAATTAAAACTGGTTGATTCAAAACGAGGATACAAAAATGCTCAAGAAAATATAAAACTCCCAGTATAACTGAAATAATGAATCCCATAAATGTTAATACCTAATAAAAAACATCGAGGGTTGACAATAGACAAATGCAAGGAATGGACAGACTCATGAAGCTTGAAGTTACATTTGCAGAGCACAGATATATAACACCAAAAACATGAAGGAAGCAGTAAAAGGGTTATGGTAAAGCAACAACAAAACAAATACAGAGGTAACAGACACCTAAATTGTAAAATGTAGAGGAGAACAATAAAAATGTGACTGCTAAAAATTGTATGAAAGTGAAACTATTAAAAAATTTTACTGCTGAATCAAATCAAGTGGGTTTTAGTACTATTTATAGAATTATATATACACACATAAATTTTCTTCAAATCTTTGATGCAAGAATGTGTTATATTTCTTAGTCATCTTTGCTATCCTGAAAGAAATCATACTTGATCATATTTATTATTCTTTTGAAATATTGCAAATATTGACAGATTCAATTTTATGTTTTATTGGCATTATTTGCATATATAGTCACAAGTTAAATTGGACTATGATTTTCTGCTTTTGAATTCATATTTTACTAGTTTTAATTTAAAAAAAAAATCAGTAAGCTTTGCAACCTTTAGTATAATGTGGAATAATTTAAGTAACATTAGAATTATGAGTACTTTAAAATTTGGGAAGAGTTCAACTGCAACTATGTCTGGGCCTAGTGCTTTAAAAGTAAAAAAAACAAAGCAAACACAATAATAGCAATAAAAAAAAAGAAAGAAAACAAACAAACAAACAAAAAAACAGGTGCTGAGGTATGCAGAGTCCTGACTAGCAATAAAGGGATAAGTGGGGACAAAACAAAAGACTCCTAGTTAGCACAGCCCTGCAGAGCCTCCAGCATCCTTATTTTGAAGAGGCAGTTTCTAAGATCATCAAATCTTCTGAGGAAAGAGGCCCCAGATGTGTACTTTTGTCCATGGTGGTTTTTCTTCTGTGAAAAGTGTTCATTTAAAGGGGATACAACAAGCCTAGTTAAGAGGCTAGGAATAACTTTTTTAAAAGATCATTACAAAGCTGTAACAATTAGAAAGTGTCTACAATATAATGAAACCTGGGGGAAAATGTCTATGTTTTAGCTTTGTATTAGCAAATTGGGGGAAATAATAGTAAATAATTCACAAGGATTTTGTAAGAATTAACTAAGGTTGTATATACAACATACTAAAAGATGCCTGCTCAACAAATACAATCTAAAATTATCAATGAATTTAACAATGAAATCAACACCACAAAAAAATCACTATAAAGCTGTTCAATTATTCCCAGAGAAAATTTATATCCTTCAATATTTTTCTTAAGTAATAATAATAATAACTGGTGTCATTTTTATTTATCTATAATTGGAATTAAACCTTTAAATTTACATGGAATAGTTATCTGATCCTTAATCAGAAGTCTCAGCCCCCAATTCTCCTTAGTAATCATCTGCTTTATTTTTAGAGCAGGAGCATTATAAATACATTTTTCACCATAAAATGTGTGGATATTGTTTTATTGCAATAAAATTAGAGTAAACACTTACTCTAAATAATTTTTTTGTAAAAGCTTATGGAAACAAAATAGAGCACAAATCTGAAATATAGAAAAATGTTTTACCTACACCATCCTAACATGTATCTATAAATTTAGATGTATCTATAAATACATACTACTATTCAATGGGATGTTATATTCTTAAAATATTCACTTTGTATATAATTTATAACATGTAATATAGTTATGCAAATCCCATAATATAACGATACTTAGTACTATTATTTTAATTTATATACTTGTTATTGTTTACTAGTCTATGAAAAAATATTCAATCACACATAATAGAATTTAATAGTTAAATAATTTGTCAAAATACGCATGTAGAGCAATTTTTTAATAATTTAACAGATTTTTCAAAAGATCCTTTAATCTATCATTATTTTCTTATTTGTATTATCATTCTAAATCTTTAAAAACAGTCATAAAATTATAATATAGTTTATGAATTCTTGTATTTTATAAATTTAATTTTATTGGTATCTTTTTGAAAATATTTATATTTTTTCAAACTTTACTATAAAGATAATTTTCCACTATAAATAACTTCTTATCATTTTATTATACCAGTTACATCTCAATAAATGTTAGCATAATTTATGTTATATAGCATAATTTATGTTATAACTATGTTAGCATAATTTATTACTATTTCCTCTTGATCTGCCTGTGCTACTCCCCACTCTGTCTCTGGTGAACCCTCTCGCTGCCCCGCACCTCTGGCCTGCACCCCAGTTTGTATGCAAAAATGAATAAATCTTTAAAAAAACAAAAGAAAGAAATTGTCTAAGTCTCTTAGTCTCTTTCCAGTGACTATGGTAGGCAGAATTAATAAGGCCCCAATATCTGTCCTGTCTGTGTACTATGTAATTCTCATTAACAGAGGGTGAGTAGGACTTGTGAATATGATGGCTCAGTCACTCTGGTCAAGAGTTGACATTAAGTGGCAAAAGTGATGGAATAATCACTGCAGGGATTTTATTTCTCTAGATAACACTGCTTCGCAGGAAATAAAACAGATCCTTACCTAGCCATGAAGATGCAAACGGTGATTTTGTGACTCTCGTCATGTGGTAGGCAGGGAGTGGTAGCTCATGTGAGCCCGTCGATGCCAGACCAGGAGGGAACTGTGCTAACACAGAGCCACATACCTTGAGTTTAGGCTAAGGGGCACTTGAACAGAGGACAAGCTAACCCATGCTCAGACTCATGGATCATGAAGAAAATGAAATAATAATTGTGTATCGAAAGCTGCTAAATTAATGGCAACTTTTTTATGCAGTAATAGCAAAATAATGTGCTACTTAGAAAGAGGCTAAAATTGCTTTTTTTTTTTTTTTTTTTTTGGCTGAAGGGGAAGGAGAAGTAAAAATATAATACCAAAGATATGCAGTGTCCATTTAGAATGTGAAAACTTTCAGGCCTCCATGGTGGTGCAGGGGTTAAAGTCTCAGCACTGTCAAGCTATTGCCAGCCACTGGAGCATGAGTTCAATCCAGGCCAGCTTGCTGACTCATGTGGTGCAGACCTCTCCTGTCTCGCCTGCTGCTCCCCTCAGTAGTGTATTTCAATAGAGCAGCCTGTTCGGCTTCCCGCTTTTTATCTGGTGAATCCTCTCACACAAACCCCACAGCACTTCTGGCCTACACCCCAGCTTTTGTATGCATAAATAAGTAAAAATAAATCTTTTAAACTAAAATAAAATAGAATGTAAAAATTTTGAAGTTTTATTACTCCAACACTTACAAGGGAAAGTAAAATCTACAAATTCACAATTTTCTTGAAACTATCAGATAGTTGGAATTTCAGGTAGGTATCAGAGTGAGAATTAGAGAATATGAGTTCGAATTACCTTCTGAAAATTTGCAGGTCTTATGAAATCTAGGAAGCTGCTTAATGTCTATGAGACTTCCCTTTCTTACATGTACCTTTGTTTCATGTACCTCACAGATTCATTGAAAGAGGCATAAAGTAACCATACAATGTAAATATATTCACAAAGAATATATTAAATATTATGATTTAACAGGACTTTGAAAAAATAATCATGAAGGGTAAAATATATTCACAATAATCATACCACACATAGGATTTTTAATCTGCTCTTTTTGCATCAATTAAAATATGAACAAATGTATATGTCAGTAAGTGAGTGTATCATTTTAACTGTTTATTTTTATATTTTTTTTATTTTTTAAGATTTATTTTATTTTTGCATAGAAGCTGGGGTGCAGGCCAGAAGTGTGAGGCGGTGAGAGGGCTCACCGGAGAGAGAGTAGGGAGCAGAACAGGCAGATTGACCGAAATACACTGCTGAGGGGAGCAGCAGGAGAGCTCTACCGAACCATGTGGGATTCTCCCCTGCCGGGCGTTGAACTTGCACTGCAGCTGCCTGCCCACAGCTCCACAGCACTGTGCTAACCTGTTGCGCCACCATGGAGGCCCTTAACTGTTTTGAAAAAGACCTGTAAATATTTTATTCTTTAAACTTCCTTTAGTTGTGATAAATTCATTTTATAGTGTTGTGACTTCTTAACTTTAACTCATAAGAATAAAGAATATTAAATTATATAAATTAGTCTGAATCATAATCCAGAGATATTAAGCAATGATCTGAAGCTAAAATTTGAAACTAATATAGATTACTTACAGAACACATAATTGAAAATAAGTTTATTATTTGGATTCTCAAAATAAAATAAAAACAATTTTAAACCTTCCAATATAAATATCAACATATACTAAAATAAAGTGTCCTAAATTACATAAATATAAGCTTAGAAATTAAAAAATCACCTAATGAAATTAGTATGGTTGCTCATTTTACATTGAAAATACCATTTTAATTTGAAATATAAATTTGAAGAAAAGTAACTATTTTTATGTAGAAAAATGTTCCAATAATTTGAATATTGACAGATGACATTCTAGATGGCATTTTTGTTCTAGATTTATTGCAGATGGCATTTTGACCACAGATTAAGAAAACAGATGATCACTGTAATATTGTGACATATTCTATGAATAAATACTGAATGCCTCAGAAAAAAAGATAGAACCATCAGTGAGTTAAACAGCTGAAGGCTGAAATGGCAATTCTCCAAGAAACATTCATGTAGATGAGAGGAAATATTGAAACAGGGATTTAGAGGTCTAATTTTTTTTTAATTTAACTCCTCTCAAGAAGGCAGAGCAATAATTCTAATTTATAGCAATAATCTTTTATCTGATTAACTAATGGTAGATACTCAGGAGGGTTTATAGTTGTTTATGATACATGTGTGAACCAGAATGAAAAACAACAAAACTCACCAACCTGTGCTGCCAATTATTGTTTTAAAACATACTTCTACTACTATTATATTGTCCCTTTAAGGTTTGCATCTAGAGATTCATTTGTAAGAAATAATTGCTACTGAAGTTACGTAATAAAGCTGAAAACTTATCTTTCTATGGTAAAATACCCATAGAATTATGCTTATGGAGTGAGAGGGGGCCAAAAGAATTAGAAAGAAAAATATGTGCAGGATTAGGTTAAATTAAAATTTAAAATTAAACTGAGTCCTGTGAGCTAGTTGCCCCCTTTAGGAGCATCAACACCCTGACCACCTACAGAGAACGGGATGCACCCAGGACTTGCTGACACAGAGCTTGCTAAAGTGAGCATAAAGAAACCACGAGGCAAAGGAAAGTCCAATAAAAAAGCTAGATTCCAGCTGCTAACTTTTGCAGATAGCTACTGACTTCTGCCCTTTCCTCCCTTGGAAAGTACTTTCAGTAAAACTTTGCTTTACTTCTAACCTCTCTGTCTCTGTGGATTCTTCCACAGCCCACACAAGCTAACCTAGACCCCTGCCCACTGAAACAGTATTCTTTATTGCAGCTTTATCACTCAACTGACTTCAATCACATGGAACTCTCATTTGAAAAAAAAAAAAATCCAAACTGAAATTACATCTGTTGAATCAATACATCAAGGAGAAAGACTAAATCACCTATGTGTGATCCTTAGTCCCAAGAATGTTTGCAATCTATCTTACATAACAAATCTTGAAAAAGAAAAAAAAGCAGGTTTGGTATTCTATGCCAACATTAAAGAGTTTCAGAAATTTAATAAAAGAATCATTTCTTTCATATTTTTTCTCCATTAAATTATTTTCTCTATTTCTCTCAGAAATATAAAAGAACTCCCATTAAGCTCAAGATAATGTCAGCAACTTCATGATATTATAAATTATAAATATTTAAAATATATAATTATGAATTATGCGTTTTCCATTCCTTCAATGATTCTTTAAATTCCATAAATTGTTTCTCGTTAACATTTCCTTCTGCATCTGAAACAGAAACCTCTTAGTTATAGTAGATATTTCAAGTTCCATGCATTCAATTGTCCTGTCAATTTTTATTCACAAGAGGTTTACACTTTTAGATCGCTTAAAGGTAGGAGTGCATATGGCTATATCTAAACAATCATCAGTGACAGAAATTGGCAAGCATTCTAAGTCAAAACATTTGACTGATGAGAGATTCTCCAGAACTCTCTTCACCTGCTATCTTATAGGACCAAAATACCTTGATTCACTAAGCCCTAACATAGAAGACATTTGCCTTGGAAAATTGCTCCAATCTATGGCAGAACTTGTGAGAACAAGTATAGTTTCACAGTTTGCTATTGAGAATTTGGAGTTTATTACTGCAGCATAACCTTAAGCTATCGTAACTAAAATACCGTGTCATCACCTGAACAGTTAAAGTAAAATTTCAAATATATAACAATTTTAACATGTCCTCTCAAATATTCCTTCTAGCTAAAGGAGTGGTTAAACTGAATTTCCTATGTTAAAACAACAAACTAACAATAGCAGCTATGCCACTAACCAGTTCACATCCTCTGTAGCCACCAACATTGTTTCAACTGTTCCAGTGCCTTGAGAGACTGTACTATAATCCATGTCAAACCCATCCACTGAAACACAGGAGTTAATGACAGTAGTAAGTAGAACCTGTCACTGGCAGGAATTACTGGGATTTCCTAGAGTGTGACTACTGCTATCAATATGCTTCTCCAAAATATAAGGGTGTGATCATGTCATTTCAAATCTCTCCAATCTAAATGCAAAGGGATTTTCTGTGCTAGGTTTTACAGTGAAATTTTTTCTGTTTTCCTCCTGAACTCATGTTCTTGTTAAACTTGTTTCTGCTTCTGTGCTATGCCTATTCTGTACTTAGTGTACAAGCAGACTAATTCCTTCTTCTCACCAAAATTCTCAATTGGTTTTATAGAAAGAACAGTGGGAGACATAAGTGAAAGACAGAACTGTATGAGGTTAGAGTTTATGTCAAGGAAATTCCACGATTGTGAATACATAGAGAAGTTTGGGCTTCAGTCACAGTACCTAAAGATATTCAAATAATCCTTCTATTTTCAGCTGTGTCTGACCTTAGTTTTCTTAGATACTTGCTGTCTCCCGCTGCTCATCTTTTTTTTTTTTTTGGGGGGGGAGGCAAAATGACTTCTATTCATTGTTCAGCTCTACTAGAATTATTGTTTCCTAAGTTTCACTAACGTATTTATCCCTGATCTACTTACAAAATTTATAGATATTTTCTTTTGCCTCCTCACGTATTATTTTAGTTGATATGAATAAATACCCCTGTAGTCATTTATTTTTTTTTTTGTGTGTGTGTTTTTTAAAGATTTATTCACTTATGCATACAAGCTGGGGTGAAAGCCAGAGGTGTGGGGTGGTGAGAGGACTCATCAGAGACAGAGCGGGGAGCAGAACAGACAGATGGCCTGAAATATAATGCTGAGGGGAGCAGCAAGCAAGGCAGGTGAGCTCTGCTGTGCCATGTAGAATGGCCAGGAATCGAACTCGTGCTGCAGTGGCTCTGGAGAGCTTCATAGTGCTACGCCTAACCCATTGTGCCACCAGGGAGACCCTGTGTGTGTTTTCTTAAACAGAAAAATAAAAATGTGTGATCAATCTACTGTCTTTCTGGGATTCCTCCAGATTTAACTTCTTTTTTTTCTTAATATTTTTAAAACTATTTAGCTCACTCAATAAACTATTTAAAAGCAATTAAATTATTTAAAAACACTGAAATCTTTGTTTGATTTTAATTTCTATTTTATTTCTCAAGGCACCCCAAATTTATAATTATCATTACTTTTAGATTTATCTAAATCCATAAGGACATTACTTCTCAAACAAATTATTTTTTTCTTAGTAATATAATAAGTTGTAGTTTATTTAAAGCTATTAAGGAGTATCATTTTGGACAAAAAGCTGTGCAGTTATTTAATTTATGTATTAATTATATATATATATATGATAAATTTAATATTTTGTCCAGAAATAGGTAGACAATACAAATAAGGTGTCTTGCTTGCTTAGCCTAAGGATCTAGATAATGCCCTTATACTAAGAATGTATGCAAATAAGGTTGCCCTCAGATTATGGTTCTATTATTCAAAGTAAATTTATGGACTCTGTGTGTGGCTAGGGATTAAATGCTCTTTCTAATAACAAGTAAAAAACTAAATAGGCTGAAAAATAAACAACTTCTTACTTGTAAGAGAGGGGAGAAAGGAAGGGCAAATGCTGCCTCTAACACTGGAGACAAGAGACAGGCATGCTATGGATTCATGACTTACCAAAGTAGAAACTAGTAAGTGGAAACCACCACAGGAATCACTGCCAAGGCGGGAAAAAGTGAGCTGAATAAATAAATAATGCCTTGCATGGCTTAGTAGCCCAGTCATTAGGGCAGAGGTGGGAAAGAGAACCATTTCGGAAACTGTTCTTAACAAAGTCTGCATCAAGAAGATGTGGCGCATATACACAATGGAATACTATTCAGCATTCAAAAAAGACAAACACATGCAATTCGCAGCAACATGGATGGACCTAAAGGGGATCATGATCAGTGAAATAAGCCAGAAAGAAAGAGAAAATTATCGAATGGTTTCACTTATAACAGGAATACAGGGGAGCCAAATAAGAAAGTGACATTCAGCAGGGTAGGAGGGGAGGGGTAGGGCTCAAGAGGGGGGAAGTGGGGAGCACGGAGGACTATGGTGAGGGCTCCACGGGTGAACAGGTGGTGGGTAACTTATGGGGAACACACAATAATGTAAAAGATATGAATAACAAAAATAAATAAAATATATATTAAAAAAAAAAGTCTGCATCCAGGTGAAAATAGTTAATCAAAGCCTAAGTGCTAGATTAGGATAATTGGTCTTATAAAAAGGAAATAACCAACTTGAGCCAATCTGTCACACCTAAGGAGGGAGGAATAAAATACAAAACCTGAAAAACTTGTTACGTTCATAGTTCAGTGACAGATCTCACTAAATTAAACTCACTAATTAAACTGTGGAATGTTCTCCCTCCTACCCACCCCATACACACACCTCACCAATACATTACTAAATATCTATTTAAAGCAATTCCTTTTATAAAGATCATGTCTGGTTAGCCAGAGAAAAAATACAAGACATACCAAAATGACAAAAAAATACATTTTGAAGAGATAGAGAAGTAATTAGGATCAGAGATAACAGGGATTTTGGAATTATCAGATTATTAATTTAAAACGAATATGAATAATATGCTAAGGACTTGAGTCAGTAAAGAAAAAAACATGTAGACACTGATGGATAATATAAGCAGAGAGACAGAAATTCTAAGAAAGAATCCAAACCCAATGCTGAAGAAAAAAAAAAAATAAACCACTATTACAAGAATAAAGAATGCCTTTCATGGTTTAGTAGATTGGACCTGGCAGAGGAAAGAATCTCTGGGTTAGATATGTCAACACTCCTTTTAAACTTAAAAGTAAAAAACAAACACATACCACAAACTGAAGAAGCAGAAGAGAATATAAAAGACTGTGGGACAACTACAAAAGATGTAACATAACAGGAATATCAGAAGAAAAAGAAAGAAACACAAAAGTATTTGAAAAAATAACAACTGAAAATTTCTACAGTTAATATTAGACATTAAGCTACCTATCAAGGAAGCTTTGAGAACACCAAGCAGGATAAACGTTAAAAAAGAAAACCAAAAACACTACAACAACTATACCTAGGTACAACATTTTTTAACTATAAAAAAATCAAAGATAAATTTAAAATATCCTGAAAGAATCCAGAGGAAAAAAAGCTTACCTATAAAGAACAAAAATAAGATATAATTATTTCTTAGAGACACAAAACTTGAAGGAGTTTGTTGCCAGTAGAACCGGATTGCATAAAATATTAAAATTAGATTTAGAGAAAGAAGAAAATTAATATAGATCAGAAACTTGAAATGACATGATGAAAGTTTGGAAAATGGAATAAATAAAGGTAAGTAAACATACGATTTCTTCTTTGTAATTGACCTGACAAATAAGTTACTAATAATAATAATACCAATAAATATGTGTAGATATATATGCCTTGATATACAAATATATTCCCAAACACATAAATATATCTATTTCTATATGGCAATATATAGGTATATAAGTAGAATTAATGACAGCAATGATACAAAGGACAGGAGGGATTAATTAGATTTACTTTGCTATTATTCTCAAACTACCTCTAAAGTGGTTTAGTTTTATTTGAAAGTGGAATTGAATTAACTATAAATGCATATTATATACTCTAGGGAAACCATTAAGAAAAGATGAAAAGATATAAATGAAATGAATAAATTCCTGGAAATACACAATTTACCAAATTTATACAAGAACTAAATGACTTAATGAGGTTTATATCAATTTTAAAAATAAAATCAATAATCAACAAAATTTCAAAACTGAAATCACAAGGGTCAAATGTGTTAAGTGGTAAAACAATAGATAAGATCAATGGAACAGAATACAATGTCCTGAAAAAAAAAAAAAAAGACTCCCACAAATATAATCAACTGATTCTTTATAAGAAAGCAAAGGTGATACAAAGGAGCAAAGACTAATTTTTCAAAAAATTGTACTGGTACAGCTGGACATACACATACACATGTAAGGAAATAAGGATAGATAAAGACCTTACATGCCTTACAAAAAGTAACTCAAAATGACTCCACGACTTTATGTAAAACTCTAGAAGAAAACATAGGAGAAAATCTGGATGACCTTGTTTGATAGTGACTTTAAATAAAATAGTAAAGGCATGATCCGTGTAAGATATAATTGAGAACCTTGATTTTATTCAAATTAAAAAATTTTGCTCTCTGAAAATACTGTAAATTAAGAAGACAAATCACAGACTGGGAGAGAATATTTTCAAAAGACATATGTCATAAAGGATCATTATCCAAAATATGCAAAAAATTACAAAACCTGACATCAAGAAAACAAGCAAACTGATTAAAAAATAGGCCAAATACCTCAAGAGACAACACAACAAAGAAGATATACAGATACACAGATGGCAGGTAAGCATATGAAAAGATGCTCCACATAATATGTCATCAGGAAAATGCAAATTAAAACAATCATGAGATTATCACTACATATGTATTAGAATGGCCAAAATTAGGAACACTGACACCTGATGCTGGAGAGAATGTGTTTCAATGGAACACATTCATGCTGGTGAAAAACAAATGGTACAGAAACTTTAGAAGGCAGTTTCTTACAAAACTAAAAATACTTATCATATACTCCAACAATGGAACTTCTTGGTATTAACCCAAACACCTTAGAAGAGAAGGTGTTTACAAGCAGGTTCAAGCATTATTGTCAAAACTTGAAATCAATGAAGGTCACCTTCAGTAGGCAAAAGGATCAACTGAGGTACATCCAGATGATGGGATATTATTCCGCACTTAAGTGAGATATCAAGACATGGAAAAACATGAGAAAATTTACCTGCAGATTGCTTAGTGAATGAAACCTGGAAAGTCTATATATTGTATGAGTTCAACGATACAACATCCTATAAATGGAAAAAACTAGGGAGACAGTTTAAAAATGAGTGACTGTCAAGGGTTTGGGGAGAAAGGTGAAGAGACAGAGCCCGGAGGATTTTTTTAAAATACCGTATGATAGCAATATTATAGTGCTGGATATGTGTCATACATTTATTCAAACTCATGTACAATACCAAGATAATGGAAGGGGTTTAGAAATTTAAAAGTCAATAAAATTTGAAAGTAAGTAAAATATATTGGGATGTTAATATAGTTTTAGATGATGATACTGTAACACAATTTTTATTCATTATCCACAATAATATATTAAAAACACTAAAGGTTTTGTTATGTTATTCTGTTTTTGTGTCGTATTTGTAACCTCCCCAAAATAAAGTCTCAATAAATTGTCTTTCTTTGTTCAATATATGTGTTCAACATATTTTATAAGAATTGAAATGAAATAATATGGAAAAGAATGCATTTAAGTTGAGATGAGCTGATCAGAAACTATAATACATAAATGCATAGCTTAGCTTAATTGTGTGTGTGTGTGTGTGCATGTGTGTAGATATTTCTACACACATATCATAATACACTTTGGTTTCTTGTCCCCCTTATGACTGATTCAAGAGTTACATAACACCAAATTAGGATTCTAACAGAATTCCACCATTAGGTATACATTCAATAAAAATGCCTGCTAAAAGATATATACAATGATATTCATAATATTAGCATCTTTGTTTAAAGCAGAAAACTAGGAAAATGTCCACCTACCTTGAGATTGATAAACAATTTGTAGACATTTTACAATAGAATATGTATCACTGAAAATATATTGACCTGCATTAAGTAATATCAATAAAAATAAACATGATATTTAGTAATAAAATCAGTCACAAATTAATTTTACTAATACAAATGATTTAAAACAAACAAAACTGAATACTTTAAAATCAAGATAAGGTTACCCATGTGAAAAGAGTGATCATGATTAAAAAGGGATGAGAATGGTACTTTCTGAGATGTAGGTCAAGTGCTGGTTTGTGCCTAACTGAGATCAAGTTTCTTGATCTGAGTGCTGATTTCATGGATGTGCTTAATTCAAGAAAATTGTAACATGAATTCTGCACTATTTTTCCTGTTATTATGCAATTAATTTTTATTATATTTAGATATGCAAGTATATCCTTAATGGCCTACCTTTGAAATAAACAAACCAAATTATCCACAATTTTTAATTATTATGGGAGATTAGAGTATAGTAATTTACATTAAAACACAGGCCTCAAAGTAAACTTAATTTATAGATGATTCTAAATATCTGAGATTAACTGCATCCTCTTTTTGTTGTTGAAATACATATGTACCAAATCAGATCTATTAATCTTTTTTTATCTTAGTTAGCTAAAATTTCCCTATAAATAACTAAAACAATATGTAACATTTAGAACTATGAATCCATTGTCTTTCTTTAAAGACACATGGTCTATTTCCATAAATGTACCAAAAAAAAATCTCTGTACTAATCTTTACCACAGGGCACTAGACTTGAATGGGAAAAAAGGCAACAAATCCTTGACTTTTAATATCAAAGGTTACTGACCTTGAATATCAATCTAATAATCACAGGCTGGGAGAAGAAGTTTTTGTGATGCAATTTACATGCATCAAGCTTCCCTAGCATTGAGTACCATTTTTTCCGCCACCAGGGAGTCCTGTGAAAGTCAGAAACCAGTCAACTTTCTTACTCCTTCTAGGGTTGAACATGAAAACCCTAACCAACAGTCCACGGAGCTGACTTTACCAACCCCTAGAGAGCTCCACATCCATCTGGCCCAGCCTGGACAAACAAGATTAACTGAAAGCCTCAGGTACCTTAAACTCATCAAAAAGGAGGATATAGCTCTAGGTGTGATGACATAAATGTAAGCTCCTGACTAAATGAGGACCAGACAAACTCAGTCTGAGATTTCCTGGAGTTGGATGAGCACAGGAAGTGATCTTACTAATAAACTGAATTTTACATACGTGATGCATTACTACATCTGTATCGCAGGTATGTGTATGAAAGTGGGTAAAAATGATTAAACATGACAGGGCTTTTGTATATATCCAATTCAAACAATTGTATGTAAATTACAAAAACAGTGCATTCATTTTGATATCATTGTAAGCACCAAAGGAAAAAGCAGAGGTATTTAATTGTTCCTTGATTCAGGCACTATAGCTTTATATACTTGTTGATTACACATCATGCATGCTCAAATCATACTTATTGAATAAGTGAATGAGGTAAGAAACGAATAAAGAAGAATGGATAACTGGCATTCTATCATATTTTGTTTTTTTAAAGATTTATTTATTTATGCATACAAGAACTGAGGTGTAATGAGAAAAGGAAACATCAGAATAATAGGAATCCAGAAGGAGAGGAGAGAGAAAAAGGAACAGAGAAACTTCTCAAGGAGATAATTGAAGAGAACTTTCCAAACATGAAAAAGGAAACAAAAATCGACATACAGGAAACCAGAAGATCTCCAAATTATTACAATGAAAGGAAAAAAACAGCAAGACATATGATAGTAAAACTATCGAGAATTCAAGACAAGGAAAATATATTGAAAATGATGAGGACAAAGAAACAAATAACCTACAAAGGAACGCCAATCAGGCTGACGTAAGATTTCTCTGAAGAAACATTAAAGGCAAGAAGAGAATGGAGAGACATATGTAATATACTACATGCCAGCAAATGTCAACCAAAAATACTCTACCCTGCAAAGCTCTCCTTCCTCTACGAAGAAAGAATATGGACCTTCTCTGACAAACAGAAACTACAGAAATTCATCACTACCAAACCCCCACTCCAAAACTTACTACAAGAAACCATGAAGACAAAACCAACAGAGGAAAGACCAGGAAATATGGAATTAGGCAAGGACTAGAATCACAAAAAGGTAAAAAAAAAAATAAAATAAAAATAAAAAAGACAAATATGTATGACAGTATATCAATAATAACTCTAAATGTAAATGGACTAAACACACCAATTAAAAGACACACCA
Source organism: Scalopus aquaticus (assembly GCA_004024925.1). Taxonomy (NCBI): domain Eukaryota; kingdom Metazoa; phylum Chordata; class Mammalia; order Eulipotyphla; family Talpidae; genus Scalopus; species Scalopus aquaticus. The sequence goes on along the minus strand of PVIJ01004696.1, from coordinate 938 downwards.
TAGCAGGATGGATCAAAAAACAGAACCCAACATTCTGCTGTCTACAAGAAACACACTTAATTGCGAAAGATAAACAGAGATTAATAGTTAAAGGATGGAAAACAATCCTACAATCAAATGGACCAAGAAAGAAGGCAGGAACAGCTATACTTATATCAGATAAAATAGACTTCAAACTTAAAAAGGTAAAAAAAGACAAAGCTGGTCACTACAACATGATAAAGGGGACAATAAAACAGGAGGATATAACAATCATCAACATATACCCCCCAAATGAAGGAGCACCAAAATATATCAGACAATTATTATCATCCCTGAAAACAGGCATTAAAGAAAATACATACATAGTAGGATAATTTAACACCTCACTTTCTCTATTGGAAAGATCAAGAAGACAAAAAGTAACCAAGGACATTAAAGCTCTAAATAAGGAACTAGACCACATGGGATTAACAGATATCTATTGATCACTTCACCCCCGAAAAATTGAATACACATTTTTCTCAAGTGCACACGGAACATACTCCAGGATCGATGACATATTAGGCCACAAAACAAACCTCAACAGATACACTAAGATCAAAATTGTACCAGCCTTCTTCTCCGATCATAAAGGAGTCAAACTGGAAATAAATCATAAAAAGGAAAAAGGGAACCTCCTTACCTCATGGACTGAAACCCACATTACTGGAAAAGCAATGGATCAATGAAGAGATCAAAGAAGAAATTTAAAAATATCTAGAACTGAATGACAACGAGGACAAAACTTTCCAGAACGTCTGTGACACAGCAAAAGCAATAATAAGAGGAAAATATATAGCATTACAATTCTTGATGTGAATCAAGAAACAAGAAACAAGCCAAAGAAACAATTTAATCTCACATCTCAAAGAACTAGAAAATGAACAACAAAAAACCCCAAAAGACAGTTTAAGAAA